>UNPT01000292.1:0-66307 GCA_900536445.1 Hymenoscyphus occultus
TAAACTAGCTAGCTAGACAGGAAACCAGGGGCCTACCCCCCCTGGCGTCTTTTGCCCCAACGGGGACTGAAGGACACGTGTCACACACGTGCCCGCTAAGACGTTAAATAGACACACACACACACACACACACACACACACACAAGGATATAGCTAAAATCCTTAGATTATTTATATCTAACTTATATACGTTTTATATACTAATCTAGCTTAATATAAGTACTAGAGTAGTATATATAGATAGTAGTTATAGTTTTTAGTATTCCTAGCCTATATATTTAGTACCTTAGCGCCCTTTCTACTACTAGTATTATAACGGTTCTGACCGTCACGTGCTATCTCAGCCTTGACTAGCGTGGCTTGGCATCACACCTTGTATTTAGACTCGAGCTCCCTCGAGCTCTCCTCTTCTCTTTAGCTTAGAATCTTCGAATAGATAGTTCTACGATTCTATAACCTATACCTTGGACGCCCACGGGCAATATATCGTACGTGTCGTTACAAGTATTATAATTATATAACGTAGCTATTTACCTACTTTATTCTAGCTATAGATATTATAAAAGTATAAAGAGAATACTCGAATATAGTTATAATTCTTATATTATTTATATCTAAAGGCGTCTAAAGAATACACGTTTTATATACTATTCTAGCTTAATATAAGCGGTATAGAAGTAGTAGTTATAGTTTTAGTATTCTTATAAGTATCTTAGTACCTAATATATATAAGATAATAAGCTTATAATCGTAATCGTTTACGTATTTATATACCTTATTCTAGTTGTAATAGTTATATAATTATTACTAAAATACTAAAATATAGCTAAAACTCTTAGATATCCTATACTTAATTTATATATATTTTAGATATAATTCTAACTTAATATAAGCGTAAGAGTATAGTATATACTTTAATATTCCTATATAAATATATAGGTATTTAAGTACCTTATAGATATAAGGTACTAAAACTACTATAGTTATAATTATACGCCGCTCTTAACTTATCTTATTCTAGCTCGATATAGATTTTTCCCTTGTTCCTCGGATCCCTAAAAGAGACTCTAGAATCCTTTATACGAGTAGGAACGTTAAACCTTAAATACCTACTAGATTAGGAAAGAAAGAGTAGGTCGGGGAGGAATACTAAAACTCGTCCGTAGTATACGACTCTTTACGCCTACGTAGCGGTACTCCTAATAGTCGGAAACGTATATCCTTTAAGGATAACATAGTACTTAATTAACCCTATAAATCTACCTTATTTTTATAATGTTATAATATATACGTATACGGCTACGTAGGCGTAAAGAGTATAGGTAAGGCTTAAGTACGTATATAGCTCTCGGTACGGCTCCCCGTATAGCTAAGTATAGCTTTATAGCCTTAGCGAACCTTACCCTTACGACGGCTATAAGAGTCTCCCTAGAGACTCTTATACTAAGATTAACGCTATTAATATATAGTAGCCCTAGTTAGATACTTTAATTAAAATCGCGATAATCGGTATTATAGTAGATATAAACTATTATATATAAATAAGAGGTTTATAATATTACTTTTTAGACCCTAGCTTATATATAAATTAGTATCTATTACTTAAATAATCCTTATTTTCCCTTAGACGCTAAATAGCTATTTCGGGGGAGGTTGTAATTAGTTAGAGCTACTCGGAGTAGGGTAAGGTTAGATTAAGGTAGGGGAAAATCGGTTATATAATCTAGTAACTAAGAGCTAAGATAAATTCGAGCGAACTAGCTAGAAAAGAAAGAGTCTAAGACTCGTAGTACTAAGTATATATTCCTAGCGATTAGGCTACCTTTCTATACTAGTAACTACTAGCGTATTTACTATATATAAACTCTTTTTAATATAAAGAATTAATTAATTAGTTAATATTTTTATTTATATACTATTCCTTTTCTTCTTAGCTAGCTTCTTTTTATCTATTTACTTTTTATATAGCTTATTCTAATAGTCTCTTATTTTATTCTTAATACTACTATTATATTTACTAAGCGAAGTACTAAAACACTATACTAAGTTATATTTACCTATATAAGAGCCCTTATATAACCCCTATAAAATCTGGTTACTAGCCGCTACCTTACTAAAAAAATGGATGGAATAACTAGTAGGGTACGACAGTAAGGGTGCGATAGTAAGTTAGGGTGCGTTAGTTACGGTCGTGAGGATGTAGCGAGTAAGGTATGAACGCGCATTTCCTAATCACACCTAAATTCGCACTAGAACGGAAATGCCGAGTCACCAAGGGCGGCAGCCGGGGGGGAATACGAGTAAAAGCATTTTAATGGAATGCTTAAGCATTTTAACAGCAGCCTAATCGTAATAACCTACCGGTGGGCATGCGACTTCGTGATTATTAAAGTAAAGATTCCACGAGATCTGAATTGCGCCATGATATCTAAAATGACGATGCGTAATACGCTGTCTCGAAATCGCTTCAATTTATTCATTCAGTCGTTGACAAATTCTACCCCATCTCCTACCCACATGTCGAAAGCTTAGCCTTTTTCTTCTTGGACACGGTAAACGCGAAGATCAAGCATTTCTATTCTTAGGCACAAGACCAATCTCTCTCATTTGGGGTTGAGATATAACAACTGGCATTTCAAGAATTATATTTCACTTCTCCATCCTTCATTTACGTTATTCTTTAGGCTTCTAATAAACTCCTTAAATACATTCTTTTATTCTTTTCAAAACAGCCAAGTTTCTTGTTTAACTCAACATGCAATTCCTTGGCATCCCTATAGGAGTTCTGCTACTTGTTTCAGCAGTCTCTATATCTGCTCTTCCTGTTCAGTAAGCGTTATTGTTACCTAATTTCCCTCTGTCACGTAAACTAATTTATAAAATAGACCTAAAAGCGCCGTACTTGAAGCTCGACAACCAGTTACTCCAGGTCTTCCGGCCACCGCCGCTGGAGGAGCACTCGCAAAGCCTCCTTTACTTTCCAATTGGTTGACACAAGCGCTACATTCACAACCTGCTTCCAAATCGCGCCCAGAGACGCTGAAGGCAGCGAAGGGTCCGGCTCCCATACCACCTCCTCAAGAGATCAAGGTTGCAGATGAGAAGGCAAGGAAGTTCCCGACGCCAGGGCTGTTTGGGAACCCTTTTGGGCCACCACTACCGTCTAAGGTAAAGAACCCGAGACCAGATCGTATGGGCTTTTATGGTGGGGGGAATAAGATGGACCCCCAGCCAAAGAATTGGAAGGAGTCAGATTATTCGGTTTAAATGGCCTGCCGCCAACGCTCGGCGATTTTGTTATAACCGCTGCTTTTCAGAGCTAAGTGGGCACAACGGGTGGTGATTCCTGTTCTGCCAGAGTACTTAAGGCAGGGTTTTTATGGTGGGAGAAATGTGGTCGAACATCCTCGAACCACGGTCAATTGAAGCTGTGTATTAGAATACTAGGGTTATAATGGCATAGTCAAAGGTTTCCGGAGCAAAGGTAGAACAATTAATGAGACCTTCGATATATCTAGAGACTCAAGAGTTACTGATGGAAATTTCCTGCCGATGATTGCAAAGTCCGCTCTATGACGCTTCCAGTGATGGATTCATTAGCAAAGATAGTGGAGACAAACCGGGGGGGCCGACAATGCCAGCTGAGGCTGGTAAACTCTCCTTTTTGTGGACCACCATGGAATCGTATGTCCATGTACTAACTGGTCGAACACATTAGCACATACATGTATTGCCCACAAAAAAGGCTTCATACTTGGAAATACAAGCTCAGGGCCAGCAGTGAAGCTTGTAACATAGGAAAACCAAAAGCCATGCCCGAAGGACTCGTTCGGGACACTGTGTTGTTTAGCTTGGCTGAAGGGAAGTTGTGAGTTCGCAACTCACGACTTTGTTGTATCACGATAGTTCGCACTCCCAGCAGTCTAAAGGAGTACAAGGACAGTGTCTAGCAGAGAAGAAGAATCGGGACCAAGCAAATTGTTCTCGAACCAGGACCTGTAGACTTCTACCTGTGTCACCGCCGCGGCTCTCTCCTACTCCTTTGCGATCTCTCCAAATATCCTAAAAGCGGAATTAGCGAAGACTTCTCAAAACTTTTTAACTCGTACCATCTGTCGGCAGTACTGGGCGGAAGTTACGGATCGCGGCCAAATTTGTTGTTGTAATCGGCGACGAATTGGCGATTGTTGTGCCACGAATCATAGTTGAGAATGTACTCGTATGTCAAAAGCTAAACTCAGCGGCCGGTCGAAACATGCGAACAGATAGAGGGCTTGCTTTCAAAAAGTATTCGACAAAAGTCTCAGTGGATTTATGAGGAGATTTCTGGAATCGATTAAATGGTACTCATGGAGGCCCGTGCCATCTCTGACATAAAAGGGAGCCACTTAGCCATGTCTACACTACAAAACAGCTAAAAATCATATTCCACTAACCCCAACTTCTAGCCCTAAC
This sequence comes from Hymenoscyphus occultus, assembly GCA_900536445.1. Lineage (NCBI taxonomy): Eukaryota > Fungi > Ascomycota > Leotiomycetes > Helotiales > Helotiaceae > Hymenoscyphus > Hymenoscyphus occultus. The sequence goes on from UNPT01000292.1 coordinate 4,456, forward strand.
CCTAACTCTAACCAAACCCTAACCCTAACCCGTCTACATTTTTATTTCTAATCCTAATAGTAAAAAAATAGTAGGTGTTGTAGTAGTATTTTAGTAGTAGAGAAAGAGTGGAACGTCTTGTAGTAGCCTGTGCATAGGCTTATACATGCATAAGTTGTGCGTACATGAGTACCATTTAATCGATTCCAGATTTCTCGAGCCAAGCTTTGAGAAATCAACGGGCGTTCGCTTGACATTCAGGTAGACTTCCAACTTTTTAACAAAATCTTCGAATACATCCAAAACTTCTTTGTTAGTAGACATAGCACGCTCTCGAGATGGATCAGCATAATCAAGTGGATACAATAATCGAATTGGTTTCTCTCCCCTATAGGTGTTTGGTTAGTCCCCCCCAAAAATGCCGGAGCTAGTAAACCCACCAAGGGTCCAGAGAACCGTTTAGCACCAAACCAGTTGTGTGCAAAGGAGAGGGTAGATATTACATCACGTGTGAGGAATGCTAGCACGTCGAACTGCCTATATAAATACGGCATATCAGTATAGAACATCTGTTGGAAAGGCGGTCGACAAACCGGCTACTAGGTATGATGCCATCCATGGGCATGACTTCGTATATGGGTGTAAATCCGAAGAAGCCAGCATGAGCAGCTTTCCATCGAATACTCCCACTTGCTAAAACTGAAGTCAGTAGAGCAAGAGTTGGTTGCCTCACGCAAACTAATTGTCTGTTCCAATAGCATAATCGAGCCAGTCATAGGAAGCAAGAGCAGAGCCGCTTCGAGACCTGCAACCGCCTGGAACAATATACCCGTCTCCTCGAGGATTGAAGGGGCGTGCGTATCAATCCAGTCTCCAGTCGGAATCTCTCGGTCAGCAAATTTTGTGGTCTTCGTCTTGTCAACGATGATAGCTTCGAGATCGATCAATTTCTGGACTCTGGATGCAGATTCAGCACTAGGCGGGCACAGCTGCTTGTAACTTCTGCTTAATCCGGCAGTCTTTACACCTTTCAAGTTGTATATATCCTTCACTGCAATGCGAGCGCCGTGAAGGAACTTTTCTTTGTCAATAGATCGAGAAGTACAATCTGGAAGGCACAGCAACAGTATCCGCGGGGGAGAAGACAGACACATCAAAGGGGAGATAACTGGCCTTAGTTATTTTGTGAGCTCTTACATAGATGAGAATACTGACGATGAATCATGCTCTGCATTGGTAATAGTAGTCAAATAAAATTCTTCTGAAGTATCTTCGTACAGTCTCCAAGCTTGATAGAGGTTTTCTCCTTCAGTAAAGTATGGCCCAGCTTTCCATGACTGGATGCGAGCATACTCCCAGTTCTGCACTCCATGTTTTACCAGAACATCGATCGCAGAAGGCTCCAAACTGAGGTTGGCAGAAGCGGAGCTTGCATGAGTGACAATAACCACCTGCAAGAAGTCTAGGTTATATATATCATCTTTATTAATGAACTCTGAAATTATCTTTTCCGCCCAAGAGCCATTCAGGGTCAGACCAGTGCTCTGAAGAACTGTGACTGGTTGAAGTGTCGATGCCTTGAATGGGAGATGCTAGACATTAATGAACACGTGAACTGGAAACTTCCATAAAGGGGATTGAGTTACTGACTCCGACTGTTTTGGGGTAGGCATAGTGTGGGCCCGCAGTCAGCGGAATCTAAGATTTAGGCGCCATGTTCCGTCGAGTTCGGATGAAAGGTTGATGAAAAGTTAGGTATGATTGGAAAAACGGTTTCGTAAGATTTTCCAGGTATTTCATTGCCATCAATTAACAGTATACAGAGTTTGAAAGCTAAGGGTGATACAGGATTGAGTCAGTGAAGAGGGAAAGAGGGTGAATAGGGGGCAGAATTATCAGCTGCTGTTTGCTGCCTCCCCCCAACTCACACCGTGTGCACCAATACCAACACAGGGATATCAGGCTGCCTGTGTGACCTACAAGAAGCAAGCCACATAAGGTAATCACTGTAAACGTCGTCCGTGTAACACACTGCTTAAATGAAACATGATAATTCGCCATTTCATTTGGTAATAGTCACTGTATAATCGATGTGCCACAGGACTTGAAACGAAGGCGTTGAACGACCAACAATCGGAGGACCTACTCGCCAAGTGTCTGCCAGCTGAGCTCATTGAGTCGTTGCTGACCGGCATGACGTGGAAGCGTGGAAGCGGATGGGCGGTCTCCCTATGGGCATCTGGCTGGCTGGAGTGAATAGCAGTAGGCATCTAAAGGGCAGTAGCGTACTTAAGGATTATTTGAGAGACCTGAACACCTAGCTAGCTACCTACTCAATACAACCACTTCTTGACCCACATCTCTTTCACATCACATATTATTTACTGCTGGCGGTTTCATGAGTAATAACTAGTGCACGCTAAAGACCTACCTTGAAATGCTTAATCACCCAGAATCTGCCAAAAGGCTCCATGATTACAAGGCTTAGGGAGACACTCCGGGCAACCAAAACACAATGGCCACGCAATGGCTTATTACGAAGCAGAATCTCGAGGCCACGGGAAAGAGCCTGGCTCTCTCATTAATCGGGCTCATGGTATTCTTCTCAAGAGACAACATTCCCGAGTCGGTGTTTGCTCTGACTGGTGAAGGTGACGGTGGCGGTCATATTGCGATTCCGGACAGGTTTCTTGCCCTGAAGGAGCTCGCAAAGCAGGGCGAGCTGTTGGAGGCCAGATCAAGCTTATTGAGCCAGTCATTGATCAGCAAAGTTGGCGAGAAGAAAATATTCTCTATTAATCCCTTGATGCACGCTATCGTTTTCGAAGCAATGACCCCTTCGGAGAAGCAGGAATCTTACGAAAATGCGGCATACTTGCTCTACCGCAACTTTCCCGGCAAGGCGAAGGATGGCGAGGATATGAAGATGAGATGGAATCTCCGCAACACCTATTTTCCCCACGTCCTGAAGCACCTTGAACGTGCGGAGGAGGGAAAGGTCGTGAAGTCGGGATACTCCGCTCAGATGATCATGGACACTGTTCGGTAAGTCCATCAATATTTTACCTCCCTGAATATTGGCTAACTCGCTTGTTGTTGATATGCATGGGAGATTGGCGATTTCGGCCAAGTGAACAGCTTGTTAACAAAATGCCACCAAGCTTGTCAAGAAATCAAAACCGTTGATACTGGCTTGACCGAGGCTGAAGCACTCCATTTTGCTGGGTGGCTAAATGCAAAAATGGGCAAACTTGCCCCCGCCAAAACTCCTTCAGAAGCTGTTATAATGACCAAGCAAGCTTTGGATCTCCGCCTCAAGCGACTACCCAAGAACGACCCAATTATTGGAGGGGCATACGGAAATTTGGCCCATGTTTACTATTGCAACGGCTGAGTATGAGGATTCACTCAAGTATTCTCAGGACTGCTTGGATATTCGTATGCTAAATGAGAAGAATGAAACGACCAATATCTCAGTGACCCACAATTACTTCGGGTGGTGTTATGCGAAAATGGGCGATAATGAAAAGAGTCGTGGGGACTCCTGGAAAGTTTCCGGGAAATTTGAAGACGCGGATGCGTGCTACAAGACGGCTGAGGAGTACTATTCGAAGGCTGAATAGAGTTTCAAAGAGGGTATCAATGTCATCGAGAGGAATTTTGGTGCGCGAGCGAGAAAGGGGCCTCAGTAAGTAGCAAACTTTCAGGACAGCATAAAATGCTGACATCGATTTTAGGATTATTTGGCCCATGTATGCCCTCGGTAAGATTGTTGGCAATCCAAATCCCAATTTCAGGTCCTGACGCGCTTTAGGGAATCTTTGCCTGTCTCTCGGCCGTGAAGACGAGGCCTACCAGTTACATACAGATGCACATAACCTCGGTATATCTCTGTATGGCTCTACATCACCTAGAGTCTTTATTTGGCAATTCAAGGATGCTTGGCATGACTATCACAAAGGGAAATACGCATCGGCGAGGTATTGGTCATCTCAAATTAGTTCCCTCTTCACTGCTAACACCCGGTGAAGGCAGAAATCTGAAACCTTGCTCAACGAGATGAACCGCCAAAGCTTTTATATTGGGCATGTTGTTAGAACGCAATACTTTCTTTCCCGAATCCTAGAGGCCCAAGGTGATTCAGTTGCGAGCCAAAGATTTCTGGATGACGCTATCAAAAATGCAGAGACACTGAATGGGAAGGGTTGGAGACCAACGAAAGGCGAACAAGACTTTGATGACTTGGTATTCTTTCATGATCAATAATATTCAGCTTGGCATGGAAACGTTTTGCGTTTGATGTTGCATGTCTTGGAATCTACAATCTTAAACTTCATATATGGCAACTGTGCTATTGTAACTATAGTTTTCTCGCGTTATTTAATAATGCGATAATTTGGTCAATTATTACGCATAATAGAATAGACGATAATATTTGATCGATTCTCGCTACAGAGTTCTTTGGCATTTTGATGAATAATAAGCGTCAATTAATAATTGCAGTACAATACTACACAAGACCTTAAATCTTTTTAAATACAAATCGAGCTATTCCCAGATTATCCTATAATAGTAGGCGATCATTTCTAGAAAGTACAAAAAAGAGACAAAACAAAACCCTAAGGGTAACGTGGCTCGTCGGCTGCTTCCAAAGTGAATAAAGGACAAATAATATTGTAAAGGCAGGGAAAACAGTTCTTTTCACAAATATTAATATTTAAAGAGATAGAACCATTAAAATTGAATTTCGATGTCCAGAATCCGCCTAACAGTCCGATCACCACTAACTAATCCACACCTGGTACAAACCTGAAGAAACTCCAATGTTAGTGTTTTAGGGACTTGCTACTACCTACGTCGAGTGTTTAGCGGAGGGTATTAGCTTATTTTTTACGTCTGAAGACTCTTCAGTACGAATTTTACGACCCTAGCTCCTACCAAGAGCAGAGAATAACAAGATATAACCCATTTGTAGTTTCGCTATACCAATATGTGGAACAATTGTATATGTCGGATATATGTCTATTATCAAGCTGGGGCTTTGTATACTAGAGCGCTATAACGCTTCCAAAAAGGCAGGAAGCTTTGATTCAATTGTGAAAGGAATTTACAGACTAACGACGACTTAGGAATAGGGACAAACCTATGATTAGGTAAGAATAGATCCAATTATTTAGACTAGTTCAAATATCCCCTAACACCTTAATAGGAGCGTTTAGTTCTTGTAAAATGTTTATACTAAAGTAGAAAGTATAACACGGCGGGTTACGGCGGAGATATATATTAGCTCTAACATGTTTTTCCGGGCTCTTATTCCATCTTCGCCTGTAGAATCATTAGCGAAATTATTCTATAGGATAGTCTAAATAGATTGTCGTCTAGAAGACTAAGTAGAAGTATACGAAGTACTAGAGCGCAGGGTTACTATCCCTACGATAACAGATATATTCCGTATAAGCAAAGAGACGTTAAAAGAAATTTGAGTGCCTATAGTTTGAACATTTTGAAAGAGGGTTTGTCACCAGGGTACTTTCTAGTCCGCACAAACATAGCCTCTATCGGTATTTTACATCGCGACCCGCGTCTTATAGGATTATAGTTAAGTGCTCCTAGTGATATCAATAGCAGGCCAAAGAAACCTTTATTTGTAGTTTGCGCAGACTTCTCTATTCCAAGCGATTGTCTCCCGCAGGGCGAGAAACAAGAGTTAATATCATTTGGTCCATTAATGGCTCCATTGACGCTGAAGCCAGCTTTCAAGTATCGGGATGTGTTCTTTTGACAAGTTTTATGGCAGGCAGTCCGTTGAACGAAGGTATTATACCCTCAAGCCTTCCATCAGCCATGGGAGGAACGGCAACATACTGTGAGCCCTGCCTGGCAACTTCTACGTTCTGATTCTTGTCCTTGCACTAAAAAACACGAGTTGTTCGTGCTTGTTTCAGCTAATATAGGCAATCTCGCATCTGATCTTTTATCGAGCCATATGCGCGCCCTTGTGTTGAATATTCCGGGATATGTTTATTAAACTCGTTTTGTATAGTTCTCGTACTGTATTTGCAAGTTCTATTTAGATTTGAGAGTATGCTTTGTCGAAGAAAGACTTACGACGGGTGAAAATACTATACTATAATGCTCTTAAATTATCACAAAAATGGTACATAGGAAGATCGGTTATGTAGTGAAGCCTGCCAATCCTCCTTCATGAACCATTCATTCTGGGTCGTTCATTTCCTTTTGAATTGACATTAGGAGTGGAGTGAACGATTTACACGGAGAAGAAGTTTCGAACTGCCCGACAATTGGAAATTTAGTTCCACATAGATATGGGAATGTACCCTACGGGAGGTAGCTTCTAGGTGTATTTGCTACTGCCTAAGAACAACTGTGTCTAAATCGAAAACACACTCTGCGGTGAGGGGATCTGAGGAGGAATAACATAGCTAAAGCCTCGGCTATAAGAGGGAGTTTTGTTTATTTAGGGAGAATAAACCGGTCTTTTTTTTCGTAATAGGGCGGGTCTACCAATAAAACGTCTGATCTGCGTGTTAAGAAATTCACTTTTTCAAATCGCAGAATAGTCTTCTAGTTCAATGCCCTGCGAGCTTAGTTTATACACCATATTCTGTCTCAAACATATCTGTCCATCGAACTGAATCCCCTTTTTCCAAGCGATCAACCCACTGATTCACTTGTTTGATAAAAACCTCCCCATTACATTGTAGGAATGCCTCGAAAAAGTCCACTTGTCTATAGCTCTTCTGCTCGGGCCAGTCAGGCCAAAGCTGCCTCATCCTCACTCGATATATCTTTCGAAGCTGCGTTGTCTCATACTCCATCCGATGGATCCAGTAGAGTTCGTTTTTGCCCTCATCATCCAGTTTGTCCGGGTCACTGTGTTCATCCGAAGCTTCCGCGCCCGTCTCTTCATTCATGTACTCGTCCTTGATCGGCTCATCTTCCCGTACTTGACCCGAGAGAAAGCGAGGTGGTATGGTCGCCATCCAGGTTGGCATCGCCGAGACACCCTCCCAGTCAAGAAGAGCCGTGATCTCACCTTGCTCGCTCAGTAGAATATTGCTTAAGGTCAGGCCATCGTGGTAGAGAGTCGTCGCTACGGCGTCCTCCTGGGTGGGAGGGAAGATGTTGGGAAGGAGGGACAAGAGTCGCTGGGCTGCTTCCTGAACTTCCTCTGCATCCTCCGCATCGCTGGCAGCATCGCTTGAAGCATTGTCATGGTTCCCCTGCTTGATGATCGCCGCCTTCTCTAGGATGATGAGGCGCAGGTTTGCGTGCAACCAGTCATGACTCGAGCGAAAGGGCCCTCGGGGAACGTCGTAGTTGAGGCGATTGCGCATGTACAACTCGTCAGTGACCAGCCGGCCAGGGACGACGGTTGCGAGAGCTCCCTCAGCCTCCAAATCCAGAGTCCCGATGTTCTTGAACGCATCGTCCGATTGGCCGCGGCGGGACAACTCGGCCTGAAACTCGGCAAGACGCTGCACCATGGCCATTTTGCTATCCATCGCCAGCGTTCGCCAGCGCCGGCGGGCTGGAATGCCGGGCATCATCTCCATGAGAATCCATTCAAAGCCAATTTGGTTGTGGTTGCTGTCGTCAAAGGCCACCACGGTTGGGACAGGGATGTTGGTGTGGCCTCGCACCCATTGCAGCGTCGCGACCTCCCCGCGCGTCTTGAAGTGAGGATATACTGGTAGTAAGACCTTCATCACCATCGACCGGCCGGTACCAGACACAGAGTAGAGCCTGTGCATCGCATCTTCAGTGCGGAGCGAGACAGTGCAGGACTCCGTGGGCGGGATCACGAGTTGCTGGCGGCAAACGTGCTCGATAGCCTCGATCGAGGGTTCTGTTGACCACCGCGGGACGAGACCGATGACCCTCTCTTCCCATTCGAGCCCGTCCTGGCTATTGCGAGACATATTTGGGGGTTGCGTCGACATGTTTGCTTGCGTTGGCCGAGATGTTGTTGCCCTGGCCAGGCATCTTAACACCTGCAACCTCTTTCATTTATTTCCCTTTGGATGTGATGTTAGTGAAGGGTCATCTAAAAATGGCCCAAGTCACATCTGCAATATAGAGTCGCCGGATTTAGGTTTACATGTAGGATTACACAGTGTGAAACCAGATGCAAAACTCTTAAACATAGGTTGGGTTGGGCGTGGGGGTGCCTAGCTTCGTCCCCAACCTACCCCTGTGGGAGCACGGGTCAATCGTCTACGGTATAAACACCTGGGTGTCATTGGACCAGGTCGAAAAACAGTCGCAATGTTAATGGATTAATAGTACGAAGCTGTTAATATTCCATCCACAGGTAATAAGGTAAATATATTCTGATATTTCTGTATTATTTATCTACTCGCTAGTCCATTGTTTTTCTATCTATTACTTTATGTATAAAGAACAAACTAGCTATTGCTATTACTGTCAATCTACTTACTTACCTGTAGAGTCAAGTGAGAAAATTGTGGTCGTAGAGCAGGGGGGTGGAGGGCTAAAGAGATGAGGATTTGTACTTGTAGTTAGGCACGTATAGAAGCCGAGATCGTGGAGCAGCCAAATGAAGGGCGGGAAAGGGCAATCACGAAGTATATATAGATAGTATGCTTGGTTAACTTAACTTGAAACGTTCGTACAGCTAAATACGAAATACGAGAGCGACAAGAAGACCATGCTCGCAAAGTGGATATAAATGGATACAAGTGGATACGAAAATGCGTCGAGGCTCAATTGCTTGGAAACGTTGCCCAGCCAGGACTTCGTTTTTAGGGGAAGATGTTATGAAGATGTCAGTGGATTATGGACATCTGTGCTCCTACGAGGCACCCTTAATCAAGCTCAAGGGCCACAGTAATACAAAGCATTGTTTGGCCCGTAAACCAGACTGTGAGCACAGGGGGTGGACAGCTAAGAGTCATACCATGTCACGTAGATCATATTATAACCCACTATATGAGGGGCCTTTTTAGTACCTTTTATACGGTTCCTTGGACGGTTTTTACTTAGTAACCAGTTCAAATCTGCGTTCTATTAGCTGAAACCCTTGTTTTTTTAGCTAAGATATATCGTATAAGAGTGGATTTACATCGTAAAGTAGTACGTCGATCTTATTGAGCTAGCATGGTGTGGTTCTTACTTCTAGTTGTCCACCCCCTTTAAGTGGGTAAAAGCTATGCTGAAGTAGGATAAAGCGCCTGCCAAAATGCTTCTTTGCTCTGACGTGAGCACATATTTCCAAAGGAATGCTCATTTGCTTTAACATGCAATTTCCTTTTTTGAGTGACTTTACGCAATTGATGCTTTTCTACGACTGCGAAAGTGTCGTTTGAAAGTATCCCTTCTAGACCACAGAGTTACAAAGTAAATGAAGTAAATTTACGAAGCACAAAACAGACGTGGGGTCAGAGTGGGTGTAAGTGGGTCCAATGACTGTGTCACATTGAGGCTCAAACGCTTGGGACCCTATTCTTGTTTTGCGGGGTAGTTGTGGTAAAAGTAGGCTCTTTTACTCCACTTTGACTGCACCTTTCTTTTTTAATTCTGGAGTCTTGAAGAGATATAATGCACAGGGCCACATTGTTATACGTTACTCTCCATCCCTTTTTTTCATTATCAACACTCTCTTGTTTCATTATCATCATTCTTTTGTCTCATTATTAACACTCTCTTGTCTCATTATTTTCACATCTTGTCTTGTATCTCAATTTTCAACAACTACCTGCAACTCTGTCACTATGCAAATCAATTATCTCGTCTTGCTTCTCTCCCTCTTCCTTGGCTTTACCATAGCTTCGAAGGGGGTATCAAAAGCCCTCAAAGAGTTCATCGCCACAATTCCAGCAGCCAAACTTGAGGGCCTTCCAAAAAAGGCGGGAACTATCCATAGTAACGACCTTTTCCGCCTGGATATGCAGGGGGTGAGTTTTTCATAGTCTGCTTGAGTGATTGCGAAGACTAATCCTTATATGCAGCTTACTACCGTAAGAAAAAATAGCCCTCCTCAGTCGCACAACCTTCAGATTCAGGCGAACAGCGGTAGTAAGAACAAACAAGTGGCCAAAATTGCACCGGCCACCGTCGCTGGGGCTGTCAAAGTTCCAGTTGCGGCTCCTTGGCCGGCGGAGCAAGTCAGGAAGGCTTTCGCGAATTCAATGGTGATCTAAGCTTGAGGTTGAGAATTTATTTGTTACCGTTCGGCAACTAGAACCCAATTCTATACAGATATATGAGTGTAACGTACACTTTTCATTCTCGAAATAATAATTCATTTTAACAAAGTTCTTAATTTCGAAGTGTCTTAAATCTGTCTTACTAGCTAACAGATGTCTCAAATCTTATAAAAAGCCCCGCTTCTCACAAAGCGAATCTCTCACATGCGTCTTTTTTAAAACCTAAACAGCGAACCGACAGATACGAAAACACTGAAGCCTTTTACCCTACTATGAAATGCCGAACAAGCTCGTCAGGGAAAGCACATAGATGGAATAAGAAGACGCGCCTTCTATACATATTGAGAAGCAAATCCGAACCATCCAACGATTTGACTCGCCACCTCAGAACCTATTTTGAGACTCATTAACTGATATTCCCCCACTCTATGATTCGACACTTTCCAGTGGCTATCAGACATCGCATAGCGCAACGAATATTTATTTACTTAGCGTGGAAGCATTGGATCATTATATAATCAGAATGGACACACATGTAAGATATCATGGAAATCGGAACATAGAATTACAAAAGATTGTGCACATTAAGAGCTAGTAACATGAAACTAATATTTTAAAGTTATACTAAGGCTTAACACAAATATCTTGGATGTATCCCCAAATTATCAAAATTTACCAACGAGCGAGTATTCATATGTACATATCTTAATTATGCTAGGGCTGTAGCATAAAATTGTTCTAAGCTAGGTGGCTAGAGTAATGAAAAGTTTGGTATAGAACAGGATAGCGCCTTTTGCTTTCTTGGTGGCAATTATTATAGAACGTCCCCTTCTATCTTAATACGAGGCCCTTGGGAAAGACTCCTGTCTTACTGTAGTTGCCGAAGGCCCCGGGCGGAATCCGCGATATGTTACAGCTTTCTAGTTTGTTAGGAGCGATAACACGGACGGGAACTTTGTATAGGACGCCTCCTATATTTATAGCTTGCTATTCTTCTCATATTATTCTTCTACCTCAATTGTGACCATAAATTATTCGTTTCCAAACAATTCCAAATTTCTCTTTATTATTGCTAATTCAAGCGAGTATAAGAGCCAGCGTGTCAACAAAACTAATCAACTACTTAACGCTACTCGAGTAGTAATCGAGTTAAGTTAAATAAGCATGATTAGTAGATTCTATTAAGTTAAGTTAATTAATAGATTTAACTAATCGATTAGTACTCGAGTAGTTATATATAACGTAACTATAATACAAGAAACCTACAAGAAAATAACCTATACCTAATACAGGGGCACTCGGCCAAGTCCCCGTAAATAAACCGAGCGGCCGGAGTCCAACTAGCGAGGCCGGGCGTACTAGTAGATATCGGGCCAACACTAATCGAGTTAAGTTAATTAGTGATTTTCACTACTTAAGTTAAATTAATTGGGTGCTACTAATCAAATCAACTAATCGAATTCAACACGCTGGTAAGAACAAGTAACTAGAAGATAGAGACCATAAATCTAGTTGTGAAATACACTAAGGAACTAGCTCTCGAGAAGAGCCGCAGATAACAATTTCAGTAATACAGCTGTCTATTAGATATACTCTAAATATGCACTTTACTATTCGCGGAGTACCATCTTTTCCATTCCCTTCATACTCCCCTCTAGCCTCCAATTTCTTAATAACTCCTCCCACTTAACAATGCCCTTTGGATAAATCCCCCATCTCACAGGGATGTCCTCCGGCTTACCCTGTCTGTTGTAGTATCCAGGTGGGCATGTTTTATGAAACTCGGTTCTCATACTACTCCCTTCTTCAATTTGCTTTCCCCAGTCCTCGACCGCATCTTCTGATGGTTCGATTGCCTCGACTCCCTCCCTCAAACACTTGGCTATGACTTCCGCTATGTGCTTTCCAGAAACGTTAATCGTATGTGTCTGATTGGCTGTGACACCGGCCTGCGCAGGCCCAATGTTGAACACGTTTGGGAAATCACGAACATGAATGCCAAACAGAGTACTCGGCCCACACTCGTTCCACTTTTCATCGTATGTCTGCCCTTTTTTGCCTACCAATTTAATACCTGTTCGCCTGAACAAAGTGAAGGCGGCTTCAAACTCAAACCCGGTCGAGTAAATCAGTAGGTCAACTGCATACTCTTTTCCATTCGCTACGACCCCAGTCTCAGTCAAATGGCTTACTCCCTGCCCATTCGTATCTACAAGTTCCACGTTCGGCTCGTTAAATGTAGGGAGATACTCATTATTGAATGCCGGTCTTTTACACATAAATGCGTACCAGGGCTTTAGTTTCTCTGCTGTCTGTTTGTCTGTCACCGTATCTTCAATTCGTTTCCTAATACCTTCCATGAGTCTGAAATCAGCCGCTTTGAAGAGCTCCGGCAACTCTCTTTCCTCTATCACGATTCCTGCCTTCTTGGCTTCTGAGTGCATGGTTCGCATCGTGAAGGCTTCGAGCCCTTCGAGTGCTGTGCATTCGACATCGTCATCTAGGAGATCGCCTTGTAGTATATTTGCAAAATCGTCGAGAAGCTTTTTCTGCCACCCTGGTTTAAATGTAGCTAATATTGAAGGATCAGTGCGGTAATTGTCTCGAACCGAGATTGTTGACGGCGTTCGTTGAAAGATGTAAAGCTTTTTAACATCTCCTGCAAGCTTGGGCACAAGTTGAACAGCAGAAGCCCCCGTTCCGATGATACCCACCGTCTTGGTACGCAACTTCTCCATGTTACCATTGGAGTCCCCACCAGTTATTTGGTAATTCCAACGGCCGGTATGAAAATGATGACCTTTAAAGTTCTCGATTCCTCGAACGCCGGGAAGCTGAGGTTTGTGGAGCGTGCCAGTCGCCAGGACAACAAATTGCGAGATGAAGTGGTCATTATGGTTGGTATGAACGTGCCACCGTAGAAGAGTACCGTCCCATGAGATGGATGTAATTTCTGTTTGAAGATGTGCATGTTGTAGAAGATCCCATTTTTGAACAATGCGGTTGCAGTGAGCGCGGATCTCAGGCCCATACGAATACCTATCTACGGGAACATAACCCGTTTCCTCAAGGAAGGGTAGGTATATCATGGCTTCCACATCACAACTAGCTCCTGAACATCGTCAGCATATTGCTATCTATATTGGTTGTGCTATGGTAAAAGAAAAAGAAATTGAATTACCGGGATACTGATTCCAATACCAGGTTCCACCAAAACCCGCACCTTTCTCGACAAGAACAAAATCATGCACATCCTGTTGCTTCAATTCCACCGCCGTTACCAAGCCGCCAAATCCACCTCCCACTACCAAGACCTTTACTGTCTTTTCAATCTTGGCCCTCACCAAAGGAGCCGCCCATGGATCTTCTTTGAAATGAGCAAGCGTACCCTCGGCCTCCTTGAATTGCGCGACGCCATCGCTACGCAAACGTTTATCACGTTCTTCTTTATACTTGGCCGTTATCGATCCCGTGTCGAGTGTATGTGCGTATGTCTGAAGTGGATGTAATCTCGCAAACCCTTGCTCATCTTTCTCTTGGAGGCGTTCGGTTGCTGAATCTCGATATTGGAAGTCGCCAGGAGGAGCAGGATCTGGCGTAGACGTCATTGCGATATAGTGGAGTCTCTTGAACAATCTAGCCAGTTACATATGAATAATTTAGAAGACTTTGAATATTACTTTAGTGAGGCCGCGGTTATGATACTTGACTATAGAAACATTTATTCCCGAGAAGTAAGTCCTTGGTGCTTACGGAGTTGAATAATCCCTTGGGCGTCATTGGACTCCCGCCGCAAGGATTTAGCGTTTGGAATTGTTATGTACTGGAGCATATTTTCGGGGCCCTGCACCGACAATAATTATGCGCAGATATGGGTTCTGTTATCGGTGCCAATGATAGTCACAAAAGGCGTGCATTCCATGGAAAAGTCAGGCTAAACCACCCAAGACTCTCAGCCCCTGGGAAAATATATTAAAGCAAAATTCCACCCTATTCGCATTTATCATATGGTTGAGTCCGACTGAAATTCTATAATTGACTCACATGATTTGAGTTAGGCCTGTATTAGTGAGCAGATCCTTTTCTCCGCCCCAAGTTCATACAAAATACTCGGGGTTGCAATCTGGAGCCCGGCCGAAAAAGTAAACCCTGCAACAAAACTCGGAGCGTCAATTGTATCAAGATTGTAGCTTGCAGTTCCAGTTAATATCAGAATAGTCACAACATTAATCGTTTTGATATTTTCATCAGAAATTTATAACTTTTTTTGCAAAGATGTCTCCAACAACAATCTATCTAAGTTTGGTCGTGGCGGTAGGAATCCTCATTCAAAACTATCTATCGAGAAGAGCATACAAGAAAGCAAAGCTTCTTCCGCACATACCCTTGGTCCGATTCGAAGACAACAATACCCAGGAACGATATATCACTAGCACCAAGGATGTCATGCACAAAGGATATATTCAAGTACGAGGTATCATCGGGTGTAAAACAGATCAATAATGTTCTGATTTATTCCTAGTACAATAAAATGGGCCAAGCGTTTCGGATTAGGAATCCAGTAGACGAAGGAAGTCCTCAGGTTATCATGGCCAAGAAATATTTAGACGAGGTCATGAATGCTTCCGAGGACAAACTCAGTTTTCCGCTGTATTCAATTCAGGTATAGCAAATTTTTCAGAGCCTCGAGGTCTTATGTACTAAATGATTTAGTCTTTCTTGTTGAATTACAGTGGTTCCGTTCTACCTTCCCACGCAGCCTCTCATGTTACTAGAATAGACTTGAACAAAAACTTAGGCAAATTTACATTCACACCCAAACTTTATCAAGTTCTAATGTATCACAGGCGAGTTGGTCGATGGAATGAAAGATGAATGTATTCAAACTTTCGAGTCCGTGATACCGGAATGCAAAGGTGGACATCACCCTCACTTTATGCTACTACCATAGGATTTGCTAATAATATCAGATTGGGCAATCATGAAACCCTGGGATACGTTCCTACCAGTAATCGCAAGAGTTACAGGAAGAGTGCTCGTAGGAAGTGAGATGTGCAAGAATCCCGAATGGTTTGGACTCACAATTGCAAACACAGCCGGCATCATGAAATCAGCAATGGAAATCCGAGCAAAATACTCCTCACAATGGCAATGGCTTGCACCTTGGACTTACGCGGGAAGGAAGGACCTTCTGAACCTTCGAAAGAGAGCTACACATATTTTGGAGCCCATCTACAAAGAACGTATTACATCTCGTCAGGCGGACAACCAGAAACACAGAGATGCAGTTCAGTGGCTGATAGACAATGCAGATGGGAAGCCGATCAGTCCAGCTCAAATCGTGGACGCAGAATTATTTCTATACATGGCAGGAATTCATAGCACAAGCGCTTCTATTGTATCTACTGTGTATGACCTTATCGCTCATTCCAAATACATCCCGGATTTGGTTGAGGAAATCAAGCAGGTCCTCACAGAGTCCCCCAACTGGTCAAAACAGAGTCTTGCAAAACTTCGGAAATTGGATAGCTTCATGAAAGAGAGCCAAAGGCTGCACCCTGCGGGTCTTGGTAAGGAATCGAAATGAGGGATGTCAAGTTGTTTTGGCACTGATGATGTGTAGTAACGGTTCAAAGGTCTACTGTCGTCCCATACACATTCTCTGATGGTTTAACTTTGCCGGCGAATACATTTTTATCGTTTCCGACGTACGAGTTCACACACGACCCTGACACATACCCTGATCCAGAGACTTTTGATGGGCTTCGATTCTACCGCATGCGAGAAGATGGCGATGCCACCAAGTTTCATTTTGCCACAGTTTCGCCTGATTCTACTAACTTCGGTGCTGGTTTTCATGCCTGCCCAGGAAGATTCTTCGTAGCACATGAACTCAAGATTATACTGACCGAGTTGTTGTTGAACTATGATCTGAAATTTGAGGTCGGGACTGAGAGGCCCCAGGATACCTTCCACGACTTTACCATCATCGCAAGTCGCACCGCGAACCTGTTGATTAGGGAGAAGCATAACGTGTGAAGGCTGAAGAAGCTTCCTAGCACGCGGGTATATTCGCGGATGAGGGGTCCGATGTTAGTAGAAGGGTTTTCTAACACCTTTCTGAAAATCCATGACGTAGAGCTCTACCGGTATTTAAAATAACCGTAATGAATTTCAACAATAAATTGGGTTTATGGGCCTGAGAGGCAAATTTTGCGCGAATCGGCTTGATTGTAATGAGACTTGCCCGCCGCACATAACGTTAGCCGAATTTTAAACGAACCCCTTTCGGAGGTTACCGTTTGTGTCACGTGGCACGAATTACAAATGTTTGTCAGGGTGTAAGGATTATCACAGCCATCTTATCACATTCTAAAAGAGTTATGTGAACATTTATATTTGGCTAGGAGGAATCTTACGGCATTGTGGCGGTTGCTCAGCGTTGCAATATCGAAATCATGCCTTCAAACCGAGGACATTTCCAAGCTATCACAATTTTAATATGCTCATGGCGTTAAAAACACGGCCACGTTGTGTGACAGTAAGAAGTTTGCGGAGCTCTCGCAGCAGCTGATTACCATTTTTAATCCTCAAGCCTTAAGTTGTGTCAGTACCCGCGCTGATACTTCCAGCCCTTTGAACGTAGTATGACTGAAGCTTCGCCGCTGCGGCTCAGTCGCCATAGTTGGAAGTGTCTTTAAAATAGAATGTATTTAAAAGAAATGGATGGAATGTTTCTATGTACCTAAATCCTCCCCTCAGTTCATGCTCTTTAACTCTTTTTCAAAATGTCTTTTCGTCAAGTAATATCATTATTCCCTCTCCTTACTGCAAATATCTGGGCACTTCCTGCACAATCAAGTTTGGTTGCACTGAACCATACTGTACACGGCAGGCTGCATGCAGCAGAACCATTTGCTCGAGCGTGTTATAGCGATTATGATGGACAGCCTGCCCAATCTTTCCCAACACAATGTTCGGCACTGCAGGAGCAATATACCTCTGCAGCCTATCGAGCAGAATTCTACAGCGGGTTCATGTATGATCAAGACCATATATGCGCTTCATCCCAAGATCCACTCCACGCCCAATGCTTGCTTGATCCGACAAATCCCATATCACATCTCTCTTCAAACGATAGTTGCGGACAAGGAAGTGTATCGACTCACTATATTGAAGTCTCCAGCGCTACAGATGTACAAGCAGCCTTCGCCTTTGCCCGGGATCATGGCATCACGCTCAGCATCAAAAACAGCGGGCACGATTACGGAAGTCGTAACAGTCTCCGTGGATCTCTCGCCCTTTGGACTCGTAGGCTTCAGAAAATGGAGTACCATAGAGACTTCCTTCCTGAAGGTTGTCCATCAAACTTCACTAGTCGCTACAACGCTATGACAGTTGGAGCCGGCGTCAGCTTTAATCAAGCCTATCATTTTGCAGACGAAAACAACTCAACCTTCGTTGGTGGCTCTTCCCCGACAGTGGGTGCTTCTGGTGGATTCGTCATGACAGGTGGCCACGGTCTTTTGACATCCCAATTTGGACTGGGTATCGACAGGGTTTTGGAATTTAAAATTGTGACTCCCGATGGTGTATTTCGTACAGCAAATGCCTGTCAGAACCAGGATCTATACTGGGCACTTCGAGGTGGTGGTGGTAGCACATTTGGGGTCGTGATGGAATCAACCAGCAAGGTGGAGCCGGTGCTTCCGCTCGTCTTCTCCTCGATAAATTTGCCTTCAAATATGACCAACACAACCACCTTTACCCGTATTCTGATGGACAATGCCATTAGATGGTCAAAGGAGGGTTGGGGAGGGCCCAATGGGCCGAATTTTATGGCAATGGTAAATCCATTCCTGAGTTTGGACGAGGCCAAAGAATCCATGGCTCCAATTCTGGAATATACTGCGTCACAAGGGGGTAACATCATCCTAGAGACCCACCCAACCTTTCTCAGTGTCTATGAAAAATACGTATACACAACAAACGAATTAGGAGTCGGCTTCGGAAGTCTTCCAACCAATCGCCTAATTCCAACAGAGCTTCTGAAGACACAACTCGGCCAAACCCAGATTCTTACTTACCTGAACAAAGTCATCTCCAAGGGCTTCACACCGACAATCTTTGCCACCACCCCAGCATATTACAGCTACATACCAGGATCCACATCAGCAACACCCGCCTGGAGAAATAGTACCTGGATGGTTACAACGCAGACGCAGTGGTTGTGGAACAGCACTGTAGCTGAAAAGAAGGCCATCGTGTCCAGCCTTAAAGAAATCACGAGAGATTTCGAGGCTCTGGCACCAGTTAGCGGCTCTTACATAAGTGAAGCCGACCCTTGGACGCATGATTGGCAGCATGCGTGGTGGGGTGAGAATTACCCTCAATTGGCCCAACTAAAGAAGAAATACGACCCCGAGGGCTTACTATCCTGCTGGCGTTGCGTGGGGTGGGATGAAAAGTTGCAGGCCCGTGGCCAAGCTTTCGAATGTATGGGTGGTTTGAATTAACATGAGATTAATTTCGAATTTTAGACTTTGTTGTTTGTTTTCCTATTGTTTAGTAGATTATTAAAGTAAACTAGTTACTTTTGTAGTAGTATCGCGTTAGTCGCAGAATAATAATAACCGCGCTTGTAGCCAGAATTTTGTACCTCGTGAGTTTCTCAATTAGGATTTGTATAAAGATAGCGAGCCATCCAGGATACTATTTCCCTTGTGTAAAGTGTTACATTTACCCACAGTGCCACATCTCCGCCAGATACTTGTGCTGGTTACATCCTTCTTCTCACTTGTGGCGAAATGGAGGCTCCGTATCTTGCGTAAAAAGCGACTTTTCAAACTTTGAGGGCCACACAGCATCGGCAGGTTCTCGTAGGTTGCTCCCTTGCTCTCAACCACCCCTTATTCATTTGCTTTATGCACCTTCACAACATAATACTTGATCATCGACCGGAACCAACCGGAAAACGACCAAACAACCAAACAGAAACTTCCACCAGTCCGCGCCCTTGCACCCTTGCCATGCAGGGGTGATAATTATATTATGACGTGCGGGGTAGTCTACGTATATGCGCCAAGCCTGGGAATTCTGCGTGAACTACTCACGTAACAAAATTTATTATTTATGTTTAGTAAGTATTTCTATAACAAAACAATAAAAATATTTATTTTTTCTTTCGCTGATATTTTGTTTACGAAGCCTTCCAACTTATAGCTAAGACTAAGCAAGATCTAAGACTATCTTTTAGTTTTCTTTTAAAGAACATTTATAATAACCTTTTAATAAAACTTATCTTTCTATAAAATTCATCATTTTATATATCTTTTATAGTTTGTAATAACTTTTATTTTCTTCTTTCCTTTACAAGTTTATTATATAAACTTCTCTCTTATTTAAAATAGTCCTTTATTACTTTAAATAGCTAAAAATATCTAGTTAACTAATATTCCTTTTATATATAACTTTGAGTAATAAATATATATTGATTTTCGTTATTCTTTATCACTTATATAACTGCTCTCGTTTTACGAGATTTCTAGAATTATATTCTCGTATTATTAGTTTATTTTAATTAATAAAGATTTGTCTCTATTACTCCATTATAGCGTAGGGTATACCACTGGCGCCATTTGTGTTATTCGCCCAAATCAGTAATTCTAGAACAGTGAACAATAAATATGAGCATACAGTTAAATAATAATCCTAGCTTTGACGTATAATATACCTAGCAACAAAAAATGGATTACCCACTTTTGTAACCTAAAATACACATGATGTAGTGATCATGTACCTTGATCCGGCCTCGCCATTGTGATAGACGTTAGGACTGGATGTATTTATTAACTTCGCGAGGACCACTATTCCTACGCGAGATGGTTTATTACGATAGTTCTTTGTTATTTTTCTCAGCTGTCTCGGTTTCTTATCCGAGAAACCAGATTCTTCCTGATTCAGCGTGGAAAGCCTTCTGTTATACTATCATGCAATCTAAAGAGAGTCTACAACGTAATGCCTGCGACAGATGCCGTGGTCAGAAGCTTCGCTGTGTTCGACTATTAAACCCTGACATTGAAGACTGTGAAGGTGATGCTCAACAAAAGTCGGAGTGCTGCGAACGTTGCAAGAAAGCTGGCGCAATATGTATCAATACACTTGTTCGGCAACGGAAGGTTATAAGATCAGATTCTGAACGATGGCCTCGAGACTCTGCTCCTCAGGACTCGGAGACTGTTCAGCAGAGATTTGCTTCGGAATCAGAACACAATACTAGTACCAACATAGGACTGAATGGCGATACTTCCAAAAATACGAATTCTGTTACAGTGCAGCAGCTGGAGACGAGTTATCAGGAAGCTTTCAGCGAGAGACCGGTCAAAAGAAGGTCGACAGAGCGATTCTTTGGTTCTCCAACCCTCCAACAGCATCTTAATGGAAGGAATGGAGGAGGTCCGATTACTGGTAACGCTCAATTGCTGCGTCCTGTTGACACGCCTCCCTTAAGTGCTAGTAGCGGATCAAGCTCCAGAATTAATACAGCATTCGCAGCCGATAGACCCGACCTTGGAATCAGGCCAATTCCCGACTTTGCTGGTCAATCTGACGCTTCTGAAAACGTCATGGGCCTGTTCTTCGACCAAGACGACCAAAACCATATGAAGCCAGAACTTCGTACCAATCCAGTGGTTAAGCACATACTAACTCCCATGGCCACCAAAGAAGACTGTATGAACTGCTTATCCGAGCTCAGCGCAAGATTATTGAAAGACTTCAGCAAAACAAACTTTGCGAATCTCTCGGATATTCTATCATTCCCCCCGATGTCTTTGAAAAACACCCTTGGTCGAGTCTTGGAAAGTTCACAACATTTTCTTGAAATAGTTCAATTTTTGAATGACTTTTCAAGCCCCGGGAATTTGAATCCAAACTCCAGTGCCGAATCCGAATGCTCGTACTCCGAAGTTTGGGATGAGAACGACTTCTTGTCTGGTCTATCAACGGTCTATAATGATGGAAGTACTGTTGGCGCAACCATTGGTGATTCCAACATTTCATTCACG
Source organism: Hymenoscyphus occultus (assembly GCA_900536445.1). Classification (NCBI taxonomy): domain Eukaryota; kingdom Fungi; phylum Ascomycota; class Leotiomycetes; order Helotiales; family Helotiaceae; genus Hymenoscyphus; species Hymenoscyphus occultus. The sequence goes on from UNPT01000292.1 coordinate 25,691, forward strand.
AAGAACTCTCATCATCAGATTCCAATTGCGGATATGCCGACAACCTTAACTATACTTACCTGTTATATGTGGCTGCTACAAACATACAATGCGATTTTCTCGCGAATTCACACCTCACTATCGAATCACTCACAGTCCTCACCACCGTCGATGCCATGCATACTACCAGGACTTCACATCGGAGGATTTGACCTGGATAATCACATGGACTTGCAAATGGAGATTCTCATCCAAGTCACTTCAAAAAGACTCGAACAAATTGAGGAAACCCTTGGAATCGACGTCATCTCTCAATCACATGAGATGAACGACATCAAAATACCCATGGAACCGGGAATTCTAGACACAACTACGGCAACTGCTTTGCTGGAAGTCATGTTCCGGCAGGACGGGTACAAATCGCATTCGAGAGAAAAACCACGGAGCGCTGCTTTGGTCAAACAGACAATGGATGATATTCGAAGACTTTTGATATCGAAGAGAATGTGAGCTAAAAGGTCTCGACAGGCCAATGAATTTGGTAAGAAGCGATGGATATGGTAGTCTTTGAAATTTTCCTCGCGGTGACTGGTTAGCACTCATAGGACATGTTTTGCAACTCCTGAAATCTTTAGGTTTTGGGAATTCTAGAGGCCATTGAAAAAGAACAACTGTCAGATCTGCGGAATGGAATTGTTACTGTTTAGCTCTAATGAAATTATTGTAGGTATAATACGGAAGTCTGTAAGGAAAGGGTGGACTTTTTCAAGAACAAAACTCCTATTGGATTAATGATATTAAATAATACGAATTTGATAATAAACTCTTTTTCCATTGCGGTATCACATGTTAGCGTGTTGGTTACACGTTTCTAAATCATTTATAGTAATATTCTTATCGCTCGAAGAAAGGACAAAATTGGTAAGTAAGACGCTCTCAGGGGCTTGTATTAAGCGAGTCTGTTACTGTAACAAGGCCAATGCCAGGGCCACGTGGTAATTACACGCGTGGCGTATTTCTCTATAACATGTCTAGTCTCTATCAGGAGAGTGGAAACTATAAATTAAACATTTTTATTTTTTGAACACACCACGATTGTTTGGAAAAAAGAGATTTCGGCTGGCTAAATGAGAAAATAAAGGCTTGTCGGCATTCCGATATTTCCATTGGCTATGGCCGAACTCCAGGCAATGTTAAAGGGACAATAAATAATTATATGCGTATTTCGCGTGCAATGATCATTGGTTATAGAAGAAGCTTCAGATTCATGTGATAGCGATAAACTAACATGCTATGAAGCGATGACTAGAAATGATGTAACCCTGGGTGCATTTTCCACATCTATAGAGAGTATCATCCCATTTGCTGCTTGCATATATCCGAAATTTCCTTCCAAGCCTGACGTTGGAGCTTCTTTCCCTCGTCGCTGGTTACCATGATTCCTGGACTTCGGTTATGTAAGTAAAATATCCGCTTCACCCGAAAGGATGCCGACTTACTCTGTGAAGACATCATTTGTCCAGAACTTGCCATGTCCAGCGTTACCAAGCAGAGTACCACTAACCAAAGAGCGGCTTCCTTCCTCAGCTGTCCGAGCACAGTACAGGTGCATAAGCTTCGTTGGCAAAGCGATATACCAAGGAAAATCACGACCCAGATCCGTACTGCAATATCCGGGGCAGGCAACATCAATAGCAACGTCAACTTGGCCATTCACATCGTAGGAGTAATCATCAACAAGACCTTTCATAACATATTGAGTCAACAGCTTGATTTGGCCGTAGGACTTCTCAACATTGAAGTGCTCAGGAGAGGTCATCTTCTCCAGTAACTTCTCACCGGGAGAAAGCTTGAGTTCGTCCGGCTGGACATATTGGCACGCGAAGCTGCCTGTGATAGTGAGTTGCGATGGACGGCCGGCTTTGGCAGCGGTGTCCTTCAACATGGGCATAAGGAGAATGGCGAGAAGAGCGGTGGAGAGGACATTGACTTGTAGAGCAGATTCCCAACCCGTCTTTTCTGTAGCATACTTGGGAGGGGCAATGCCTGCATTCAAAACGGCCACGTCAAGGCGGTCGACCTGGGCTTGGATCTGTACTGCGAATGTTTTGACTGATTCGAAAGAACTCATATCGAGCTGCATGACGATGACGGCCGCAGACTCACGCTTTGTAGCTGCGATGATCTTCTGTTTAGCTTCCTCTCCCTTGGCTGAGGAGCGAACAGCAAGAATGACCTTTGCAGCATCCAGTGCAGCAAATTTAATGGCGGCTTGTAATCCGATGCCTGTATTGGAGCCGGTGATGAGGACATTCTTGCCAGAGAAGGAAGCATTGGGGTCCTTGGGGGGATTCTTGGAGGCCCAACGCATGACTTGCATTTGCTTTGCTCCCGCTGGAGGACCAGTTCCCATGAGGGACTCGATCTGCTTGTCTGTAGCCATCGTCATTGTGCTGTACGGTGACTGTAACTCTGAGAAGATGATGGGAAGATGTTCTGTGATGTGATGGTGTTTGATGCACAGTGAAGGAAACGGTAAATCAGTTAGTAGGGAGGTAGAAGGTATCTGCGCTGCGGTCGTTAAATGTGATCAAATCCTCCCTGCAGCGCTATAGCAATCTGACGTTGTACAATGAATTTGTAATCAAGTCGGCTAGCCTCGCGTCGACTTTCCGGTCACCCTTTTTAGACAGCTACAGCTACAGCTACAGCTACAGCCTACCACCTATTATTAATATATTACCCTGGCACGCCATGCTGTGTAACCTGCCCAACAATCACCTCACAAGAGCACAGGCGCTGTGTCACTCAGAGTGCGGCCATTTGCAGGATCTTGATTCTATACCCCTGTTAATCTGACATCCGTTTGTAGCCTGTGCCATTTACCCGTGCTGTTAGTACTGGTAAACAATTACGTGAATGTATATGTCAGACCAATTCTACACTCACCGAAAGTCCATCCTGCTTCGGCTTCCTCTTTGGTGCCTAATTCCTTGAGCCCGACTCTCGATGCCTGGAGAACAAAGTGGTGCCCCGGCCCCGAGTCCGTCCCCGACTTGTATCTCTCGGTGCTCACAGCATCGTAGTATTCGGCTCGCGATAATATCGAATGTCGCTGGCAAGCGAGCTCTGATCTCGAAGCCGAAGATGCAGATGAGGAAAGGGAAGTAGAGTATTCTCAATCACCAAGCCGAAACTACGATTATCCTGATGCTGAGTAAGTTTATGGTTGAGTAGTTGGGGAAGTCTGCTGCATACAGAGAGAAAGCAGTTTGAAATCCGCTGTCCTTTCTATTATCCACATCATTATCACTTTGTTATCACCACTTTTTTACTCCACTGACGACCTCAAAACCTGCTTGTAACCATGCACAAATTCTTCAAGAATACCTGGCTTGACTTTGAAGTCATCCGGATCCTCGGGACCGCCTCAAATGGGGGAGCTGAGCTCTGCGAAGTCCTCGAAGCTGTTGGTGATATACAGGAAGGAGACGCCGAATCGTGGCACAAGGCATGGAAAGCCCAGGCAGAAAGAGCGCAGGATACTGCAGAGCGCTGTATGGTCGCCGGACAACGGGACGCCGCAAAACGAGCCTATTTGCGAGCAAGTCAATACACGAGGGCGAGCGGATACATGTTTGTCGGAGAAATCCCGTCCAAGCAAGACCCGAGAATTTTACCTATTGCAGAAAAGGTCGAAGGTCTATTCAAGAAGGGCATCACTTTATTAGAAGGCCAGGTTGAATTCTTGGATATCCCTTACCCTGGGGGGGTGGACCTGAAGGGATATTTATATCTACCACCGCCTTCGAAACGTCTTCAAGGAAAGACTCCAATTTTGATCAATTGTGGAGGCGCAGACTCCATTCAGGAAGAACTCTATTTCTTGAATCCATCCGCAGCGCCTGATCTGGGATATGCGTGTTTGACGTTCGATGGTCCGGGGCAGGGAATGGCGCTGAGAAAACATGGACTCAAGCTTAGACCAGACTGGGAATATGTTACTCGTCACGTCCTCGATTACCTATCTTCATTCGCGAGTAGCCATCCGAAGCTTGAGTTGGATCTTGACAGGATAGCCGTTTCAGGGTCGGCACTTGGAGGCTACTTTGCTCTCCGTGTGGCTTCAGATCCCAGAGTGAAAGCGTGTGTTGCGATGGATCCATTGTATGATATGTGGGATTTTGGAACGCAGCACGTATCACCCACATTCATAAATGCATGGATATCTGGATGGATCTCCAATACAATGGTCAATCGGATCATCAATATCGGGATGTATTTTGACTTCCAGCTGAAGTGGGAAGTTTCGGTCTCGGGTGCATTCTGGCAGTTGGACAACCCTAGTGATATTCTGCTAGAGATGAAGAAATTCACACTCAGAGGGTTTACTGGAAAGTCGTTTCTGGACAAGGTTACATGTCCCATCTTGATTTCGGGAGCAGGGCAAAGTCTGTATTTGGATGTCGCCAGCCACACAATGAAGGTCTGGAAGGGACTCAACCATATCAGGGATCAAGATAAGGATATCTGGATAGCGAATAAGCCGGCCGATGGCGCGTTGCAGGCGAAGATTGGGGCGTTCGGTTTGAGTAATGAGTATACGTTTCGGTTCTTAGACAAGAAATTTGGAATTGTACGGCCAAAGCTTAGATAGTCGAATTGTCATGCTGTGTTTAGTTTGCACGTTCGATCTCCACATGAGCTATTTCAGTTGACTTGAATCATAGTGAGCCTAGCTATGCCATTGTCGAGTCTGTTTTACTGGCTGGGGCTCTGAGATATTTCAGACAACAATAACATAATTGTCAAATAACAAGTCGGATTGAGCAATGAAAACTTTAAGTAATAGGATGGTAATCGTAGAACTAGTGATATTCATATCAAGGCCAGTAAGAGCAGTTTTTTAAAACATGAGCCCGAAGGCCAATAGCCCTTTGTCGGTATCCCCTGATTTTTGCATGTAATCCTTTGTGAATTAGCGATGAACACTGTAGAAAGCTCTGGAAAACACAGGAAAGATACTCCACTCTAATTCTCATTTATGACTCCTATAAAGAAGCAGGATTCAAATAGATACCCCAAAGAATACATGTCTTTGAAAGAACACACATCTTTTTTGGAATTTGCAGTCTTATAAGATACACCCCCATTCTCAAATCTTCATCCAGCTAGACTCTTCATCTTTGATCAGCCTGGTCATCAACAAGGGCTGGCTTGTAGATTCATTCAGAAAAGCAGCCACCATCGAATTCATTCCCAATAGTTCCGAACGCTTGACCCATTCGGACATCTTCAGTTCTGCAATACTTCCCCTAGTCTGAATTTCCAGAGCTTCCTTCATACTTCCACTTTCCATCTCAATCTCTCCACTCTCAAATACATACCTCGTATCTAAATCCTCGACACCGCATAGCACTAAGTCGACAATTTCCCGAGAAGCCTTCTCGATCGAAATGAAGTCAAAATACCCTTTGATATACTCGGATTTCGGAATCGCATGTAGGATCTTTGAATATTTAAGAAGGGAAGACATAACGTCTGTTTCCGAAGCCCCCGGACCAGTAATGCTAGAGGGCCGGTGGACTACGAGTGGCATACCGAACTGTATATTCATTTCCTCAAGATAGACCTCAGAAGCCCATTTTGACGCAATGTAACCATTTGAGCCATCAGGTGGAGGTCGGAAGTTCCGAACACTAATTGAGGGATATTCTTCCTGCCCAGACAGATAGGTGACAGATGCTGTAGATATGTAGTGAAATTGAAGACCGAACTTCACAGCCCAGTTTGCGAGCTGTTTTGTGGATTGAACATTCGGTTTTCGAAGTGAGGAATAGGTCTTCAGGAATGAGACATCAGCACCATTATGTATGATCGTGTCGGCTTCCGACAAAATAGAGTTACTATCGGACGATGAAAGACCAAGCAATGGTAATGATTGATCCCCGGTGTAGACGAGGACTTTGGGGGACGAGAAGGCAGGATCCGACCGCGATGAGTTGGCACGGACCGCGACGCAATATATCTTCTCGATCGATGGTTCTGATATTAGCCTTTGGAGAATCGCCTTGCCAAGAAACCCCGTCGAGCCAGTTAAGATTATAATCCGAGGCTCATTGACCCCAAGGACAGTGGAAGTTGTCAGTGACGATGGGATGGATACTTCAGACTCCCAGTCAACGAGTGCGGCTGTCGTAGGGGCAGGCACGCGAGAAGAGTCTGCCTCGAGAGTTTCTGGTACCTCAACAGCTGGCGGTGCTTCCGAGATTTGATTAGGACTTTGCTGTTTATAGATCGTAGTTGCCATCTTTCCAAAAGTGCTGGAATCAAACAGTTGAGGCAACGGAAGTTCAACGGAAAATGACTTTTTGATGAGGGATTGAAGGCTGACGAGGAGTAATGAGCTTCCACCGACTTGGAAGAAATCTGATTCCGAATCAACCGTGAAATTATCCAGTACTTCTTTTGTCAAGACCTGTACCCAAAGGTTTAAGAGGTCAGATTCTGTCTGACTGAGTGGTTGTGGGGAGCCTTTGGGCTGTTCCTTTTGTGGCAGTGGTAATGCGTTGACTTCTAGCCGATCAATCTTGCCAGAATTGGTTCTGGGGAGACTGGATACTGGAATGAGGAACACGGGGTGCATATATTGTGGAAGTGGAAGGTCAAGCAAGAGCTTCTTGAGGAAAGCATTCATGTTCTCTTGGACAGTACTACTGGAGAGCTCGACGTGAGCGATAAGAAATTCGGGCTCAGATGGATCTGCTTGTCTGACGGAGACGATTGCGTGAAGAATCCGGTCTTGTGATGACTGGATAATGGTACTTTCAATATCCTGCAAGTCGATTCGAAGTCCGCGAAGCTTAATCTGGGTATCACCAATAATTCGACCTTCTAGAATCAAAGTGCCATCGGATTGGAGTCGACCTCGGTCTCCGGTGAGATGCATTGTATTCCAACCCTGCGCACGGAAGTCCTTTGATGCGAGGTTATCTTGTAGAAATCGTTCATTTGTCAGTCTTGTCATGTTGAAATACCCAGATGCAACACCCATTCCACCAATAACCACCTCCCCGGGGACGCCTATAGGTACTGGCTGGAGATGAGAGTCGACGATGTAGGTTGAGAAGTTTGTCCATGGCTTCAGAGTTGAGCTATTTGGATCCGAGGTACTGTCTTGGTCACAAGACAGCTCTGAGTAATGCGAAAAGAATGTGATTTCAGTGGGACCGTAACAATTCATCAATCGCAAGTTCGCCTTACTCAACTTTTTAAAGGATTTGACTAAATTGGGAGTGACTTTCTCGCCACCAGAGATTCCAAGTTTCCAAGATGAATTTTGAAGAGCAGCGGTGTTTCCAAATTGAATCCAGCTAATGTATTCGGAAGGGGTGGCTGCTGTCAATGAGACTTTCTCCGATGATATGATATTCGCAATTGCAACCGAGTCTCCACGATGAGATTGAGGAACGACGTAGAGGCTCCCACCAGAGCATAGGGGCCAGAAAATTTGAACCAAGGACATGTCGAAGCTTAATGAGGACTGCTGCAGTCCTATGACCGTGTCCAACTTGGATAACCAAGCATCGGTTACAGTTTCAATGTGATTGCGGAAGATGACATGCTTCATCACAATTCCCTTCGGCACTCCCGTACTTCCACTGGTGTAAAGGATTGTCATGGTAGCATCCTTTGTTGAAGAATTGGCGACGACTCTAGCTTGCGCGTTATTAGGCAGCCTTGAAACATTGATCTTCTTGGCTTGCAATTCGAGGAGTGGACAATCTTTCTCGGTTACATCGTCAACGATGATGACATTCGGCTGGCAATCCTTGACAATTATAGCAAGACGCATAATGGTTATCCTACTGTCCAATGGAATATAGATGGCGCCAAGTCGTAAAGCAGCCAGGATGGAGCAGATCCAATCTGTAGATGGCTCTTGAAATACCCCTACTTTTGATTCTCTTCCTATACCAAGATTAGATAGAGCAATTGCTATCGCGTTCACTCTGGCAAACATTGTATTGTAGGTAAGAGAATTACCGAGTCCGTCTTTAAGGGCAAGGGCTTGACCGTTGGCTTGGACCATGTCATCAACCCGATTAATGAGGGTTCCATGCCATTTTGGTAGTGAGATAAAGCCTAAAGGTATGTGAGCACATGGAATATATCAGAGATAGACAACAAATTACTCACCACGACCAAGCGAGAGACCATTTTCAACGTCATCCTCCCTATACAACGAAGTTTTGCTAAGGCGGGTCGCGGGGTTTCGAGAAAACGAGTCTAGTAAATTTACAAAACTCTTCATCAACACCTCACCACCTTGAGCCGTGTATAGGGACTTCTGAACAGACATTCTAAGAAGTGCATCGCCTCCAGTATTGTCGACAACATCCAGACTGATGTCGTATGCAGTCTGCCCACCATCGAAGTCTGTCCATTCACACTCGCAACCGCAGAAAGATCTACTTTCTGCTACCCCTTGGCGATAGTTGAGAAAGACTTGGAACAGTGGGCTTTGAGTTGATGATCTTGGGACATTAAGCTCGTTGAGCAGAACATCGAATGGGACTTTTGAGTTAGCAAATGCTTCCTGAGTCTTTGCCTTTGTTTCTTTGACAGCCTCGCTGAAATTGTTTGTCGCGTGAGTGTCAAAGCAAATAGGAAGAAGGTTTAAATAGCACCCAAGACTTTGTTCAACGTCACTTTCGTTTCTGTTCGCGTCGGCGACACCAACGCAAAAACTCTCAATTTCCACGAACCGGGTAATCATAACACGGTAGACAGTGAGATAGAATTGGAATTGCGAAACCTTCAACTTCTTGCAAGTGTCGCTAATCTGGGCAGATAACTCTGGTATGACGCGATGGGAGGCTATGTGAGATCCATATTTTGTGAGAGTTAATCGAGACGTTGAAGTTGATAACGGTAACAACGGCATCGGCAAGGGGATATTAGGAAATTGACCACGCCAGAAAGCCAATTCACGTGACCACTTACCCTCGAGGTACTCTTTTCTCTGACGCGACGAGAAGTCAGGGTACTGTAGGACGTTGTTATGGAGGCTTGAGCTGGAATCGTATGCTTTTTGTAAGTCTGAGAAAAATATCTCGAAACTTACGCCATCCATGTTGATGTGGTGATAACCTAGTATCAGGTAGTGTGAGACTGGAGATACTGAGAGAAGAATGATCCTTAGTGTTTCACCGTTTTCGAGATCGAAAATATGATTCTTCATCCGAACGTATTCCTCAGCTACTTCATTGTTGTTAGAAATTTGTTTCCTCTCTAAACGAAGCAAAGAAGATTCGAGGACAGCCTGCATTGGCTGGTGGTTCTCATTTGTGAAGAAACGGGTTCGAAGGGATTCATGTCGTTGCCCAATGGTTGAAACCGCTTGTGATAGATTATCTAAGTGAAGGTTTCCACGAAGATGGATGGAGGTGGTCACATTGAAGGTTGTTTTATCTTCTAGATAGGACCTCAGAAACCAAAATCTTGTTTGACTAAATGACATGTGGAGAATATTCCGAACTCCACATTCAGCACCTGATGGTTTGGGAATTTTCTCGAAAGAAGATTCTGATGATCCTGATGATCTGCGGTTGGACGTGGAAAGAGATTCGAAGTCTGGAATTGTGGCCGCGAACGATTGAGGAGATTCTGAGGTGGGCGACACGAATGAAGGCTGCTCCGGCTTATATAGAGAAGCGCGCGGACTGTTAGGCATAACAGCCGTTTGAGATTCAGGAATAGCTTTTCCCGTTTTCTTTTCTTTATCACTATTGATCGAGGCTGATGCTGGAGATGCCTCGGAGGGTTGCCGACTGATTACCTTCTCAGTAAGAGCTGGGTTGGGCGGTGCGATCCTCGATGGATTGACCCTCGGAAATGGAGCTGTTTTTGAACTAGGCGAAAAGGTTTTAGTTACCGATTTCTTCTCATTCACTGATGTCTGGGTAGCAGTCTTCTGTGCAGCTGCTGTCGGGTTATTTTCTATAGCACCCGGTGGTTTCTCCAATCCCAAGCTAGGAGTCAATGCTGGAGGGAGTAACTCTTGTGCACGTTCCAGTAGTTCTGCCATGGTCGCGCCACTGATGATTTTGAGTACCGGCATATCGACGTTGAGTTCCTTCAAAAACCACGATCTTAACTCAACAGCAACCAGAGAATCGACACCGAGGGAGTCCGCGTTTTGGCTCATGACATCCAATTCCCGAGGTGCTTGAAGCGCAAGCTGTAATTTTAAGGCTAAGGCGACTAGAAAGAATTAATACTGCGGGATTTTCGGGGAAAGAAAAACTGCTTACCCTTTATAATCTCGTACACCTCATCCGAGGTAGTTGCTTTCAAAATCTGGGACTTGACAGAGACAGCTGCGACGTTGCCATTATAAACAGAACCAGCGGCATTTCTGTGCATCATCAAGTGGGAGAAGACTGGATTTTGACTGAAGTCTGGTTTATCTTCCTCGTCTGTATAAAACACTCTCAGTCCCGTGCAATACTCCGGATTGAACACTGGTCCTGGTGGACTAGCTACCACTGCTTCAGCAAAAATCTGGAAGAAATCTTGTTCAGACATCCAAATGTTGCCAACTTTCTGCAAAGCTTCTTGCTGTCCCAAGGTGAGTTCTCGGGTAACATAGCCGTTGCCGATAATTGCACCAATGTGGACAGTAGAGCCAGCAAGCCCACGTTGCCTTCTCTGAGCCGCAAGACCTGCACAACGTCAGTATCAGATATACATAAAAATGATCGCCGCGTTCTATGGACTTTGACCAAAGTCACAATTTCAAATATTCACAGCCTTCTGAGACACTCATGGGGCAAGAGGAGTTTATATAACTTGCATACCTGCTATGAACATATTAGCAGCAGCATAAGCTGCCTGGCCCGGATTTCCGGTGACAGAAGCCATGGATGAAAGGAAGATGAGAAAATCCAAGGGTTCCTGCTGAAATATTTCATCCAGGTATTTGGCCCCATCGATTTTTGGTTTCAAAACCTTCTCCATCCGTTCCATAGTAAGATCGGCGAAAAGTGTATCATGAAGAACCATGGCGCCTTGGCAAACACCAGCCACTGGAGGAAGGCTTCTCTGGATTATATCGTAAATTGATCGGACAGAGTCTCGATTGGTGACATCACTAAAGAATCAGTACAGAAGTCTATGGAAATGCAATTTGGTATCTTACTTTGCATATACATTAATCGTAGCACCGGCGGCTTCAAAGTCGGATATCCATCCTGGGTCTACTTTAGGATTACGACTAGATACAACAATGTATCGAGCGCCATGTTCCACCATCCACTTGCAAAGGGAAAGTCCAAGGCCACCTGTCAATCCAACAAGCCAATATGTCTTGTCGTTCTCGAACAGCGGTCTTGTATCTACAGGCTCAAGCTGCATGGGCAGCGAAGATGACGTTTGCCAGTTCACCACGGTGGTATGGGTCTGCTTGACTGAAGATTGGAGGATCTCTTCCAATGATGCAACGGGCATATCATCCGAATTGATCCCAATGAAGCCGGAGAGAGCCTGCATCAGTGATGCCTCAAGTATGTCTGATATCTGAGAGTCACTTGTCGCCCCATTGCTGTATGCGTCCAGTTTCGTGAGGGTACTACTTGTCTCGACGAGACAAAGATTAGGGATATGTTGAAGCAGCTTGGAGGATGAGTCGTTCTCTCCCCAAGATAAGGCGCGTGATAAATTGGCTGGAAGGGCTGCGTCAAACTCTCGTTTAGAAGCGTGTGGATGAACCACCTTCCATGTATCAGACTGATGTGGGGCAGATGTTGAAATTATGAATGTGAGCTGTATGCCCCTCTTAGCGGCCGTAGTTTTCAGAATATCTGTAAGAGGTTCGGTGGGATCTATAGAAAGTACAACGCTTCCAATAGAAAGTCCCATCAAGAAGGTATTGGACAGGAATGTGTAAAAGATTTCGAGAAGCATTTCAACCCGTCGACTAGTTGAGAAGTAGCAAGGTCGAGTCCAGATTTGAGGAACATTAACTTCCGAAGATAGGGATGTTGATAAAGCGATGACTTGTTTACCAGTCGTCATATCTCTACCCAGGATAAGGAAAAAGTACCCCAGAGTGTTAATCCTCACAGATCTCAAAAGCGAATAAGTGACTTGAATACGAATCCTGCCTGGGTCAATCGGAACTGCCAATGGAACAAGGCCATTGACAGCTTTCAAACGATAGCCGACCCCGGAATGAAACAATGTCACTGGGCATTGCTCCGGAATAACATTTTCGGTTATGAGTCGTCGAGATGAATTGTAACGATTGTTGGCGGCTTTGCTGAGTTGAACACGCGGTATGAAGTCTATGTCATGCTCGAAGGAAATCTCTGGTTCAACAGACCAGAAGAGCTCGTTCAGATTCCCTTCATCCTCCCACATATCGGCTGCCACGAATCTTAAAAAAGCCTCCGCTATTATTTTGACATTGGGTTCCTCGGAGACGTTGAAATCCAAGAACTGAAGACGGACGTGTCGCATTTCTTGAAGAAGACATCGAGCGAAGCCTGTCACCATCTTGGCATATGGGTCACAGTCTTTGTAGCCACGAGTGACCCACACAACGTTCTTGCATTTCTCGAAAAGCTTTTGCAATCCCTTCAACTTCTTCTCGCTCAAATTCTCGAAAATCGATTCATCGTGATCCTGCACACAAATCACACTACCACCAAATTTCAAGTTGGTAGTGTTGAGATCTACAATGGCTTCAATATGTTTGATTTCATCGCAGTACGGGGTCAAAAGCTGGGTCAAGCCAGAAACGCAACGGGAAGTTCGTGCTGAACTACCACCGATTATCGCGAGCTCGGATAAATGCACGAGTTTCTGTGTTGATGCCAGTGGATCACGTAAGAGATTGACGTGCTCGTTCATGGCCTGAGAGAGTAGCACGCACAGAGGGAGTGGCTCGCTCGTCTTGTGGGAACTTATGGAGTCAATTCCCGAGAATCCGTTCTCCTTCAATAGCGCTTCCCATTTTGGAGGTTCAATGCAAGGTGACAAAGTTCTTCCGTCATCCTTGCCTAACCCTATATAACAAGCAGGTTAGCACTTTTCATGTATTTCGTTTTTGAGAGGAGGAGATATTCCAATGTCTCGGGAAAGAAATCAAGAAATTATGGCTTCCATAGCACTTACACCAACCAGGCAAGCCACCAAATATGAAGCCGAATCGCATAGGTTCATTGTCCGAAATCTCCAACATCAGCAGGTAGCCGCCGGGTCTAAGCAACCGCCGAACATTTTTCAGTGTCTCTTCTAGACTTTTGGTAGCATGAAGCACTAGAGATGCAATAATTAAATCATACGAATGCTCAACATATCCTTGATCGACGACATCTTTCTCAATGTCAAGGGTCTTGAAAATCATTTTAGATTCACGTGCCTTGAAAACCTCTCTTGCTTTCTCAAAAAAACCACTTGAGATGTCAGTATATGTATAGGAAGCGAATGCTTCCTGAAGATCTCTCAAAATGGATTTCGTCGCACCACCGGTGCCTGCGCCAACTTCTAGAACGTTCATACCTGGATGACGATAGCCTATCTGTTTTGCAGTCGAAGTCAATTTGTACAAATATTCAGGCATCCCAAGACCACGAACATAAAAGTCATTCAACATGTTGTCCTGAATCATGTACTCGAGGATGGTCGTCTCTCCACGGACTACAGCAATAATGTTCTCTCCGACTGCCCGCATGATTCGAAGATCTATACTTTCAGGATAACTTTCAATAATAGATAGTATCTCTTCATGTGTATCATTGATCCATTGTTTTTGGGCGAAGGGGTGCGTACCATCAGCCACACGGGAGACCATGATGTCCGTGTATGCAAAAAGCTGTCTGTGATACAACTCGCAATTCTCACGATCTCTGGGCGTGGCCTGGTTCTGAAGATTGCGAAGGTAGAAACAAGCAACCCTTTCCAGCACAAAGCCAAATGCAAAGGTCTCCTCCACGGTAGTACAAGCCCGTGGAGAAGCTGAGTCCCAGGTAAAAGTGGAGAAGATGCGAACATCTGTGGCTTCTGTTGGAGGGGTCATTGGTGTTGTATGCATCCCTTCGAGTTGGAGCATTGCATACTGGCCATCCACTGGATACAGACTGACATCACCATCAATCTTGGTTCCATCCTCCTTCGAGATGGTGGAAACAAATTTTAGAGATAGGCCCGGAACAGCGTTCGATGTGCATAGTGCTGGATTAATGGTAATGCAGGAGACATCAGTGGGGAGTTGAATTGCTTGAAGGCGACCATCTCCTGGGAAACAGTATGCAAGAAGGATCGATTGGACAGCAGCATCCAATACTGCGGGGTGGATGATGAGGTTCCTTTCGGGTCTAACTCCCGGAGGAACTGCTACTAGACCAGTTGCAACACCACGTTTTCTTTCCAATGACGAAAGCGCTTTGAATGGGCCTGTGTAGCCGTACCCGTATCCAGCGAAAGAGTCATAGAACCTATCGGTCTCTATGTCAAGCATGGCGTACTGTTTTTCGGGAATCGACGGCAGAATTTGCAATTCTTTGTCCCCAAACCCGATTTGAAGGATGCCTTTTGCATTGAGCGCCATGGCCCCAGGCTCCTTGCTCCCAGCTGAGAAAAAACAAAACTTAGCAGTCAACACAGTACCAAGACGCTGTATGTCCGTCAGTGAGACATGGATCTCAACACTCGAGTCTTCAGTATCGAAAACAATGGGTTGGCCAATTGTGAAGTCCGTTAATTTGATCAATTTCGTCGACTCACTGCCAGCAATTTCCAGGGCAGCCTCGAATGCAGTGGCAATGTAACCTGCGCCAGGGAATACCATCTGTCCTTGGATCCGATGACCAGGAATCCAAGGCAACTCTCTGGGGATGAGATAGTTATTCCATCGAACCTGCGAGTCAGATGAGTTTGCACACCTGGTACCTAGAAGTTCATGAGGTTGCGATTGCCGCTCACGAAAGGTCTTGGAGACACGAGATTCGTGCCAATATGCACGTTCATGCTCCCAGGAGTAATTAGGGAGCCCTTTGAGCAGCCGTGGTGGTTCTGCATTGTTTAGTAGCATATCAACACCAGCAAAGTTCACAACCGGCTTGTCGATAGAAGCCCAAATATAGCCGAGGCCATTGGCAAATGCTTCGATGTCGTTGCTTCCACGACTCAGAAGACCTGTGTATGGGATAGAATCACCCAAAGTGTCATTTATAACTTGAAGCACTGGACCCTTCAAACCTGGGTGCGGCCCAAACTCAACTGCCAGATCGAAAGAGGTTTCTCCAAGAGCATATTCAACGGCTTGAGAAAACATGACAGGAGAAACGAGGTTGCTCACCCAGTAGGATTCGCTCAGGTCATCCTTGAATTCCCTCATGTCTTGTTGATGGACAGAAGAAACCCATACACATTCCGGATTAACAGGACGATGAGCTTTGATCCCACAGTCACGAAGAGAACTGCTGTAGGCATCACTGCAGGCTTTCATGTGATGAGAGTGATACGCCTTGTCAACCTTGAGCACTCTGGCAAACTTTTTCTCGTCCTCAAATGCTTTCCTCGCATTCTCTATGATATCAGCATCTCCAGAGATTGTCACGCTCTTTCGTGAATTACTAGCAGCCACTACAACCTTTCCTCTAAATCTTCTCAGATTACAGAATTTTTGAGCGTCCTCATAGGATGTTCCAACAGCTACCATAGCTCCGGGGACTCCTCTGACTCCATGGGCATGACATAAATTGACACCGCGAAGGTAGGCAATACGGATAGCGTCACCGGCAGAGAGATATCCTGCGGCATAAGCAGCAGCTATTGAGAGAAAAGCTCAGCATATATCTTGGGTTAAAGGTATCGTTCCTGGTAAGGTTAAGACTTACCTATCTCGCCAGATGAATGGCCGACCACAGCCGCAAACTTGATTCCAGACGTTCGAATGAGATCCACAAGAATGATTTGCACCGCAGTGCAAAGGGGCTGGGACAGTGCTGCCTCACCCACGCGGGATGACTTCTTGTCAGCAAGTAGCTCCGATTTGATGCTCCAGTCTGGACGGTAAGAGGGAGGCAGCTCAGATAGACTTTGCTCGAGACTGTCAACAATCTTCTGGACTGTTGGAGAGACCAAGAGCTTGGATCCCATTTCTGCCCATTGTGCACCTTGGCCGGTAAAGATGCCGAGGACACGCATAGTGGCCGATTTCGAGGAAGTGGAGGGAGCGATTGGCTTTTCACCGGAACCTTCAGCAAACATATCAAGCTTGGAGCAGAGACTTGAGGAATCAGTTCCCGCGAAGCTCATCCTTACAGGGAATGCAGTTCTTCTTTGACTCAGTGTATATGAGAGATGGCGCAAATTGACGATTGGCTGCTCGGTCTTCAGAAGGGTCGAATAGGACATCACCATCGCTACGAGAGCACGTTCTGAAGGGGCCGAAAACACGAATGGCGTGTATACATTACCATTATCAGCCTGAGGGTGGTGGTGTTGCGGGTAACTTTCCAATATACAATGTGCATTTGCACCTCCAAACCCGAACGAATTGACACTCGCGCGTCGAGGGGCATTGGGTGCAACTGCAGGCCATGGTTTTGCTTTCGTGGCGATTTCCAGATGACCGTAGAATGGTTTTACGGAAGGCGAGAGCTTGTCAAATAGTCGGTTTGGTGGAATGACGGCATTTTGCAAGGCCAGAGACGCTTTGATGAGGCCAGCCAGCCCCGCAGTTCCCTCGGTATGGCCTACGACGGTCTTGATGCTACCTACGAACAGAGGGTCCGGATCCTGGATGCCGCGGGGGTGATGGTGCTTCCAAAAGGCGGTGCTGATTGCTTCCGCCTCGATGGGGTCGCCGGCGGGGGTGCCCGTACCGTGAGCCTCGAAGTCTGAGTAGTCATTAGGATGTGTGTGTATATATGTGTGTGTGCGTGTATCTGTGTGTGTGCATCTGTGTGTGTATTCACATATATGTGTGTGTATTCGTATATGAATGTTATATACATATATAAGCGAGGAAGGATAGAAAATAGGGGGGGTGGAGTGGGTGCCAAGTACGGATATGGATAGGTACATACATTGCGGCCGATCACGTGGATCGTTAAGGTCCAAGCCCGCCTTCGCGTAAGTTGCCTCAATGAGATTGGCTTGGGCAATGGCGCTTGGCAAGGTGATGCCCTTCGTACGTCCATCCTGATTCAAAGCCGTCTCTCGGATCACGCACTCAATATCATCTCCATCTTCGAGCGCTGCACTCAATGTCTTGAGCACCACCGATGCAATGCCCTCGCCACGCGCATATCCATTCGCCCGTTGGTCCCACATGAACGACCTCCCATCGGGCGACAGCATCTGGAGGTTGCTCTCCGCAATGAACTGCTCCGGGCCCAGCAACAAGTTCGCGCCGGCAGCCACGGCCATCCGCGACTCGCCGGAACGAAGAAGCTTCACGGCCTGATGCACGGCGACCAGTGATGAGGAGCATGCCGTATCAATGGTCATCGACGGCCCTCGCCAGTCGAAGAAGTACGAGATGCGATTCGAGATGATGCTGCGCGCCGTGCCGGTAGCAAAATACGTGGGGAAATAGGAAGTATCACGTCCCAGCAAGTCAGCATAGTCAGCGCACATCAGACCCACGTACACGCCGGTTGGCGAGCCTTTGAGCTCTTCCATCGAGAGCCCCGCCGCGTCGATACTCTCATACACCGTCTCCAGGAGAAGTCGCTGTTGCGGGTCAATGGAATGCGCTTCCGAGGCTTTGATGCCAAAGAAAGGTGCATCGAATTGTCGAACATCCTCCGACAACACATATGCATGCCGGACATTACTGGTTCCATGATGAGTGCCGTTGGGGTGATAGAAGCCATCGGGATTGAATCGATTCTCTGGAATCTTGCTCTGAACATCGCGAGGATCCCGAAGCAGCTCCCATAACTTGGAGGGGCTGGTCGACTCTCCTGGAAATCGACATGCTGTGCCAATCACTGCGATGGGCTCGTTCCCTCCCATTGTCTCCTTGGTCGCCATGTTGTGTCTTTCTGTTTGCACTGGATCAAAAGAGCTGGACTCAACGACTGCAGTACGCAATGAACTGTTGTTGAAACACTACTGCGTCTCTGTTTGATACAATTACTTCAAAATCACTAACATAAAGGTATCTGTTTAAGCGTACTTAGTTAACGTTGCCTGTTCACGCGGCTGAGAACTGTCAAGGGCCCCGAAGAGGTGTTGATTGGTACTTAGACGAATATGCCATCCTCGGGTCCGAATTTATTCGGGTGAGATGAACAAGTCCGAAAGGCTTTGCCAGAACTTTGTTGCAACAGCGAAATCTATTACGTCCGACAGACTTGGGAGCCATGCCTACGGTCCTCTCTCGGCAAACTCCAAAGCTCTATCTCTGCACGACAGGTCTCCGTCTGGCCTGGCGTCATATTTTCCTGAATGAGCGAACTTGGACAGTAGCCGTGTATAGGCTTCCATTCATTACCCACGCTGGTTGTTCCACGGTACCGTGAGAGCGCTCGATTTGGTGCTGGCACTCTTCTCGGATGAATTGTGCTTCCTAAGGCAATGAATGGTTGTTTTGTGAGGGAGAGGGGTGTGTTTGTAAGAGTGGGGGTGTTGTCAACGATACCACGAAGATGTCAGCTTTTCTGTTTATTTGGGTAGGTGCAATGCTGAACGTTGCTGCTTCTCTTTTCTCAGGAAGGCGTCATTCGGGCCTTGTGTTCGGAACGCCTCTTTCCATCTCCCACAGGTTGATGTGGCTTGGTGAAGATTTGAAAGTATTCGTCCCTACGAAGCCGTTTCTCCTGTGTAGGTGTGTCCTGCTTTTATGTCTTTGTTGTTCCTGTTCCTTCTCTCGGGGGATCACCATATTGAGTCTCATCAGGTGGGTGTACTCGAGTATTGACTAAGAGTTACTGCCTAGCTAGAGCATACTTGCCCTACCCAGGTGTACGTGCCAAGCCCACGTGATCCCTAACAACGCGTTGGGCCTGCTCTCTCCCTTCGCCTTGCAGAATATAGATCTCAGCAAGTGTTTGATTTCCAACATATGTATGCTCCTCTTGTTCTTCAAGTCCATCATTCATAATGTAAGATGTTCCTCAAGTACGAGGAACGGAAACCTAGTTACATTAAGACCGCAACTTTCAAATTCACGATTTCTATGCAAGGGGCTTGAGAAGATTTTCTGTAGGAATATTTGGTTCATTGGCTGTTCCTATGCACCTTCTCGTAATTCTTCAAGCGCCTACTTTCCTTGATCTGAACATGAATGTGGTTTCCAATCCGGGGTTCCATGAACCATTCGGAAGTGAGCTTTTCGCAGGTTTTCCCTCCCCGTTTGCAAATTTGAAGTCATAATTCATGATCAAGTGGGCCAACGCAATTTTGACTGTGCTGTTTGCAAACAGCCGCCCAGGACACGCCATTGATCCATCCCCCCATCCAGGAGAATCAGCTCCGGTACTCACGAACTGATATCTACTGTCCATCCCGGGCGCTTTCCTGATCTCGTGGAAACGCAATCCATTGTATTCCTCTGGGTTCTCCCAAAGTTCTGGAGAGGTATTGATGTGGTGGACATCGACGCAAATCAGTGTCCCAGCAGGCAGTTTCGGGCCAACGGAAAGCTTTGTTGGAACTCGGAGAAGTCGATATAGGGCAACTGTTCACTTGCTTAGACCAGTAGTTTCTTTTGCTACGGTATACTCACGAAGGCTAAACGGGTTGACCCTCGATGATTCTCTCATTGCACTATCCATTTTTCTCAGCTCTGCCAGATGAGTCTTGGGCAATTTTCCATCTACCATGACCTCTCGTAGCTCCTGGCGTATGATTTCGACTAATTCTGGCCGAGTCGCCAGCTCCATCAGAATTAGATACAAAGCAGCTGCGCTCGAAGGAGTTGATTCAAATGACACGGTGACATAGTCTTGGAGCAACTGCCCCAAAGTTGCTTCCTCTGGCTTGTACCGAGTCATCAATGCTGCCGTGAATGGTACTTTCCCTTCTTCGGTCAACTTCAGCAAGCTCTTTTTGTCTTTGGCGCTGAGGAAGTTCTGCATATCGTTCTTGATGACACTTTTGATCGCTAATTTCATTCTCCATTTTGTCACAATAGCGGGGAGGAAGATCAATGGCGCAAGAAGCCATTGAAAGATGCGCGGTACCACGCTAATCATAAATGTACCCACCATAACCTGAAAAGGAAACTTGCTCACCAAATCCACCCAACGCTTACTTCTTCCGAGCTCTCTTCCGATAAATGAGCAAGCGTTCAGTATCGTGATCACTTTTGTCACCGCCGGGAAGAGCTTGACTTCCTTCCAGTCTGGACATTCCCCAATAACATCATCGACTGCGACTTTTGCATCTTCTTGCCGAGAAGGAACTTTCATAGGAATACTGCGTGCCAGATCTACGCTAACCGCTTTCAAGACTGCAGGTGTCTCGGTTCCAGCAGTGGTGAAGTGACCAAAATACGTTTTCAGAAAGAAATCTTGGGCAGAGGCAATGTGCTCAGGTAATCTCTTTATCTCATCGAACGAGGACGTTGGAAAGACGACGTAAGGAAGTCCTTGTGTCTTCACGATATACGGTGTATCAGGATACTACAAAAGACGTCAGCATGGATTTGGTCGCACTTTGCAAATATGTCATAACCGACCAGTCTTCTGCCCTCTTCCACTAGCTGCTTGAAGTCAAGTTTGTGTTGTTTGGAGCCCCCAAGAACGGGAATTCCTAGTTCCATCTCTTTTCTTGCCATGATTGCTTTCGATGTGTATGTTATCAGAAGCAGAAGTCCCGAAGATAGCAGGAAGATCGTGACCGGACCCGTCTCTCGATAAACATGTGCAATCATAAACTTGAACATCTGCCATCGTGATAACCGCAGAGGAGCAAGGGATTGACGTATGATCGTGAACTGCTCCAAAATGTCAAAATCTAAGAAGGGAGCCATCTTCGCGGCTTGTTTTGTGCGTCGCAGTTGAGTTTCGGTTGGAATATCGTGCCTTCGCTATATCTGGTTTTCTCGTTTCTGATGGGCAGTTGAAATAAGAGGTTACATGTGCCAAGTAGATTTGAGCATAAGCTGAATCCTATGCTAGTTAGTTCCTTTTCGGTGTGCTGGTTTCTAGATCCCGATGCGTTGTCCATATTCGATATTACACACCGAAACACTTCAAACGCCGGGTCCGATACATCCTCATACATGGCGAACTGTCAACTCGACGCACATCCCACTCAGTTCTCATCTCATACAGAAGCCATTACTTGCGTAGTTTCACCTTGACCTCATCAAAATTCGACCTAGAATTTTCATACAGTCCTGCTGGTTTCCTAATTTTCGGAACCACGTGCCAAATATGGCAGCTCCAGCTTCCAAAACAGTCTTTAACATGACAGGAGTATGGCAAATCGTCAGTACGACATTGGTAGTACGCTAGAAGATGCATTCCCTAACATTATTCAAGAACCGAGCTCTATCAGATGATATTGATCAAATGTTTGCACTGGTAAGCAGTGTCATATTTCCCATAGTCAATGGTGGCTGCTAAAAATTGTGTTCTTGATAGCAAGGTATCTCTTGGCTACTGCGCAAGTTATTAGCTTTCACTACCGTTCGACTTTCAATGAAACATAGAAACCAGGATCCTGATGGCTCTGGCCCCCATACAAACGAAGAGAAACCACCCATCTCGACCATCCACGTAAAACAGACTGTTACTCCTGGAAACTTCAACTCGGAGGATACTTATATCCTAGACTCGGTGGCCCGAGAACACACTGTCCCAATATTTGGTCGTATCTCGGTTCAGGCAGAGTATAGCTCTATTTCGAGTATTCCGGACGCTGAAGTGCTCGTCAGTACGCAGGAGAGCGGATCACAAACTGTGATTTTGGACAGGGTGAAGAGTTTGGGAAATGGATGGTCGACCAGCTCGGTGTGGGGATTTGGGGAGATTGGGGGTAAAAGATATCACACGAGACACAGTGTAACGAAGAAAGGTGACAAGGAACTGAGATTGAGAATTGTTTATGATTTTGTTCGTGAGCTGTGAAAGCTAGCTATTAATTTACGAAACATTGTTTTTCTTGTATCTGTGTCTCTGTTTATTCGGCAACATCCTGACACATATAAGATGTGGAGCGTTCGTAGCCAATATCTATCCTCATGTCTTCCTCGCCACAGATGTATGTGAGCGAGCCCGGGATGATATACCAGCTAACCCTCGCTTGTTCCCCCTTATCTTGAATCCTCGACCATCCTGCTAAGTGCAGTTTATGCTTCATTTCTTGTACTGGTTGTTAAAGAGAGGAGTGTTGTCTGGAAAATTCAGAGCTTCAGTCAAGGCAACACCTCGAAACTGCTCCAGACCGACAGGCCCACCACTCGAGCTGCAGGAAAATCCACTTCCACCGCGACCCTTCCCAACCAAATACTCGAACGCAATGTTTTTATGCTCCATGATGAAAGTCCAGTGTTTCTTCCTGCCGGGCGAGACTAGTTCAAGCTCGTAGCCAGTAACTTTGTCCCGCAGCGTACCCGTGACAGAACCATCGTAGGTCTTGGTCATCAAAACATAGTCCTCGGTCTGAGACTCTTCTCCTAGCGTACTCGAGAATAGTTTGTTACCGTCCTGCATGAGGAGAATCGACGAGTGGTCTTCCCCATCAATCCTAGATGTAAATTTCATGTAAGACAGGGAATAAGGACCCGCAGTCATCCGAACTGCATTCATCGCCTTGAGACAGGTGAACCAATTGAAAGGTGACCACAAACGATTGTGACCTCCCAGGCCTTGCCATGTAAAGTCTCTCTCTCCTTTCACAGTCAAATCTACCTTGACATCGCCCACGGGAATGGGTTCGACCCAGTGGAAATGCGGCGAGAGCTCTGTGGTAGCATTTCCTGAAGGCCAAGTCGAAGCATCTGCGTATCGGGGAAGAGTTTTTGAAGTCATGAAAATATTGCCCTTCAAATCGGGCGTTATCATTCCCAGTCGCATACGACTCATATCCTTCGAGACCTCCCATTGGTAGCTGAAGTCGCCCCCTTTCCAAACGCCTCGAGTTCCGTCGGGACAGGAATCTACAATCGAGTCACTCGCATAATCCACTCTTCCAAAGCGAGTTCCATTCGCATACGCAAGTTCAGCTGAGATCCTCAAGTTCCCAGTTCCCATAAGCGAGAGACCTGGGTCGCGATAGAATCCAAATATGAAAGCAAACATTCCATCATCTGAGATACCGTCAAACTCCCACTGCTCGCCCGTGGTGGAGTTCAAAGGCAGAATCTTCGGAGCTTCAAAGTCGTCGAGGGGGCTGGTGGAAAGCCAGATGTCTACATTAGACTTGGCAGTGTCGAATGCTTTCATGTGGCTTGTTGTGCACTTCCCAACATTACCCAAGATGGCTTGATGTTGGCCGTTTCCAGTCCATTGCGATTCCCATCCTTCCGGGAAATCATATTCCCAGGCCTTTGAAAAGAAGAAGCTGTCAAATAACACCAAAACAGTGAGCTTGGCGTTTGAGAAGTACATCATGTCGGGTTTCGTGAAGGGTGGCTATTCAGTGAAAATTGCATTGTTCTAGACGAAAGATTGATCTGGTACTCACAGCATATGATTCACATGATCAGCGTGTGTCTGAGAGACAAGATTTTTAAAATCGGTGATGGTGCACCGAATCGCTACAATGATTCGGGGCCGAATCTCCTCGTTCGCTTACCGAACCCTAACTTGGGGATTTGACAACGCCGAATGGTGGTCTCTTGTAACAAATCTCGACTGGCAATTTCCATTCCCATTCAGTAATAATTCTGTTTACGTACATCTCAATTTGTGGATCTGTATACCTTCAAGTGACCAAAGGTGAAAAACGAGGCAGAACAATATGGCGCCGATGACAGCTGCCACGATCCCTCCACACATTCCCAGAACCCAAACAGCAATACTACAGACTGAGGATTGCTCGCTTCGAATTACACAAGATGTACCACTCCCTCGTGTTCCCGCGAATCGAATGCTAGTAAAAGTCATCGCAGTAGCACTCAATCCATGCGACTACAAAATGCCCTCTCAATTCCCCTGCCCAGGGGTTCGCAATGGCACCGATTTCGCCGGAAGCATCGTAGCCATCGGTCCAGACGTAGCAAAGTTGCCCTCCAAACCAGATTGGGGGATAGGTGATGAGGTGTTCGGGGCTTGTCACGGTGCCAATGCCATTGATCCAGAGCAAGGAGCTTTTGCACAGTACATTCGCGCAGACCCAGAACTTCTTTTCAGAAAACCCGAATACATGTCTTGGGAGGCTGCAGCGGCAACGGGAGCAAGTGGTATCGCAACACTGGGGTTGTCGCTTTTTTGGGAGGGTGGTATGGGTTTGGTAGGAACACCTGAGCATCCGGCTGTGGAAGGGGAGCGAGAGCAGGTTCTTGTTTACGCTGGGAGTACTTCCGTTGGAACACTTGCTATACAGCTTCTGAGACAGTAAGTCGTTTATCTTTCATCGCATGTCTTGTTCTTCTCACTAGCCTTGTTGCCTTGCAAACTAGTTGACATACATACCTAACAGCTATGGCCACATCCCACTCACAACCTGCTCGCCAGCTAATTTCGGACTTGTTAAATCTCGTGGAGCCGAGATGGTGTGGGACTATAAATCTCCCACCTGTGCTCAAGACATCAAAGAGTACACGGGTGATGAACTTGAGTTCATATTAGACCCAATGACAGAAGCGAAGACGCAAAGACTTTGTTATCAAGCCATGGGGAGGGGTGGTGGTAGATATATTGCCTTGGAAGTCTGGCAGGACATGAACCATACTCGAGAAAGCATTGAACCGATATTCATTATGGGCTGTTCAATCATCGGCAATCCGATTCCGTTGGGGAATGGGTACGGTAGCGAAGCAGATCCAGAAAAGCGGGCTTTTGGAATCAAGTACTATCGTGACATTCAGAAGTTATTTGATGCGCGGAAGCTGATTCCCCATCCTACGAGAGTCATTCCCGGTGAATGGCAGGGAGTTCTTGATGGCGTTGAGTTGCTCAAGTCTAGAAGTATATCAGCGGAGAAACTTGTTGCTTTTCTTGGCTCTCCTTAGCTCTTTACAAAACAATGAGAAACATCTACATGATTTTATGACCTGATACGTGAAATGATGACATGACTGATCGTTCCTAGCCTATACATAGGATCGCGATACTGCGCTGACAACACCATATCTTCCTTATTGACCTTTTCTAATCGAAAGATCCAATCTCATATCATGTGAATAGAGAGAATAGATTTGTTGGAAATTCTAGCTCAATCCCTCGTAAGATACCGGCCTCTTGGTTAGAACTCAAAGGGGTACTAAACGGCTTTCGCAGACTAAAATGGGAACTGATAATTCTCCCCACCTCCAAAACTGGAAAACTTACTAAAATTTCCAAGTGAGCTGGCCGATTTATGTAATTCCAGAGATTCAGTTACACTAAACGAATCAAGTACTATGAGCCGCCCCTAAATTTAACTTGTAAGATTACCAATCTTGTAATCTTACCAAAACAATAATTAAGTCTAATGATAATATTACATGTTTCTTACTTGTCTATGAAATACAACATGCGCAGCTCAGGTAAGCTGAATTAGAAACCCGTCCGACTCAGTAGTCTCACCAGCTGCCTCTCGTTATCATTCCTACACCTCATAATGACAGCTTCCGACTGTAACCTCAAAACATCGGGATTGGAAACCCTCCACGGCAAGATACATCTTAAAATAGTATCCACATCCGCCACCTTCTCAATCCCCGGCATGCTTTGTGGTCTTTTAACCCCTAACCTTTCCAACTCCTCCTCCCACGCGGCCACCACTTCCCATTGAACGCCATGCTTGGTAGTTGGCGGAAGTGGCACCGGAAATCCACGAAGCTTGGCCTCTCTTAATAAAATGTCCTCTGTTGCCTCATCTCCTATCCAGCCTCTAAACTGGCCGCCAGTGCCATCGAAGGAGCGGAGAAACTCATAGGATGGATGAGAGATACAAGCAAAGTCGTAGTCGATGAGTGCTGTGATACTACCCGTTGTGGCATCAAATAGGAGGTTATTGGCACCTGTAGTTATGTGAAAAGACATGATAAGCTTGATGGTGACTGATACTATCTCCAGAGAGCCGCTTGAGAGATGACTTACTAAAATCAGCATGTATAATGACTCTGTCATGCTTTGAGCCTAATGCTACGAACTGAGCTGGGACACCGCGCTGAACGAAAGCATCCAAGCGCTCTCGCAAGCCATTTGCTCGCCATCCCCTAATGTACGGATTTTCATCTGCTTCCCGAAGCGCCCCTCGAAGTCGTCCTTCAAAAGATGCTTCATAAGAATCCCAAGGCCCTGCACCGACGCTAGTCATCGCAGCACTGATCTTACGGCCAGTCTCATCAAATGTGACGCCTCCATAAGCAGTAATACTAGGAGGAAGCTCATAATCTCGCAGAGATTTTAGTATTTTGCCCATCTGTTCAAGAATACTGCGCTTTTGCTCAAGACTCATGTCATCGAAAGACTCGTCTACTGGCGTGCCTGGCATAAGCTCTTGAATGATCCAGCCTGGCGACGATTCCAAAATCGCACTACCCCAGCCGTAGACTGAAGGGACTATTCGTGGAATCATATGCTTCAACGCAGCTCAAGCTAAGTCAATCATTGCTACTTCGTTCTCAATGCGTGTGGCTGGGTTCATCCCTTGTACACCATCGGGGTTGGCAAGGCGGAAAATAAGCTCTTTGGTACCATGAGGAATTGGAACACATCCGGGTTGTTGAGCGTTGGATAAGTCCACAAGAATAGCCTCTGTGAAATTGATACGATATACAAAGTTGTTATATTTGAATGGAGTTGTTGGGTCATATTGAATTGGGGTGATCTCGGTTTTCCCCTGAAGAATTCGAATTAGATTTCATTTGAGTTGAAGGGAGAACCCGTGAGAGAATCCGACCTTGAGGATGAATTTTTTTTGAAGCTGGTCCTCCACAAAATTCAATCGTGCCTGATAGTTGGCATGGTTACTCGTGGGACCTGCCATCGCCTAGCGAGATTAGCGTAATGAGGGCGG
This sequence comes from Hymenoscyphus occultus, assembly GCA_900536445.1. Classification (NCBI taxonomy): domain Eukaryota; kingdom Fungi; phylum Ascomycota; class Leotiomycetes; order Helotiales; family Helotiaceae; genus Hymenoscyphus; species Hymenoscyphus occultus. Next base: position 52,808 of record UNPT01000292.1, read on the forward strand.
GAAATTGTATTGGAGAGCAAGATTCTTAGTTCTTGGACAGGCTTGTCGAGTTCGAAGAGTGCAATAGAAATGATACATGAGGGCCGCGTTGCGCGGTGTTTGCAGTACTCAAGTACTAAAAGTCGGCTGGTCCGCCCCAATTGCCGCAGCTACTGTATGTACCCCAGTCCTCGATGATTCTTTTTCTTCACAATATGCACCTACATGAGACCATCACCAGCACGACCGCGAAACAACTGCCACGACAAGCCCGTCAAAAATTTCTGTCTTCGACATCATGCTTTAATGTAACACACATACTCACACGAACGCAGACTGAGCTCCGCTGTTGATAGATGCAAAAAATCGATCGACAAACGATCATTGACTCTTGCGGTGCGGGACGTGTCTCATGGACATTAGTTTTGATCTTCACTTCGCTGGATTTGAGCACTTACTCACTTCGTCGATATGTTTTATGGTTCCAATGATTCAGACTTGGGTCAAAAATGAGTTGAGGTTGTTTGGGTATATCGAAAAACAAAGCAAAAAGAGGCTCATAGCCAAACTGGCGTTTTCATATAAGACCCTCTTCCAGGACGTTTTGAACAACCCATGAGACACATTATTCCGTCACGAAATCAGCAGATTCGACAATCTGTTCCAGAGAGAAGGTGAAGTTTAGTCGCTAAAATTATGCGTTTTTCCAGCTCCTTCATCACTGCTATACTAGCAGCTACTGCATCCGTGAATACAGGGAATGCGGCAGCACCAAATAGTTTGCCTGATGAAATTATTTCCAATAGCCAACCAAACTTCTTTGCAGCACGAAATGATGATCGCCCCGATGAAGATGAAGAGCTTCCAAAGAAACCCGAGAACCTAAAGATGCAGACCTATGGGTTAATGACCGCTTTAATTTTACTGGAAGGGATGAGGTACTTCGTAGTCCCTTTCAAAATTGCAGTATGTAGCCTCTATACTGCTACCTCGTGCCTCTCTTCCACCTTGTAGAATTGGCCTGTAGAGGCGGAATTCCACATAATAACACCTGGTCAGTCAATCTATCCAATGGCTGGGATAAGAGTATCGTTTCATTGGTCCCCCTAGATCCTTTACCAACTAAAATTGGGTGCTGTATCTTTGAGTAAGTTACCACTACCCTAAATTAAACTTGAAAACGAACCAGATTATCTCCTGAGGTCTGAGCTAACAGAATCTAGTGCCGTTGATTGCGTTGGGACCGACTTTTGTGAGATGTTTGGTAATATCGTGGCGCCAGGAATCATTAATTTGCATGACTTTCAACGTGGTGAGAAAAAGGGACAGTTCTGGGATAAGCAGGCCCGTTCGTGGAGATGTCAAATTTACAGGTCGCCACCATAGGCTTTGAAAGGCTGATGGGATGAAAGAGCGGATTTAGATGGGGAAGACATGGATTATGTTAGGGAGTGGTGAGGCAGAAGGTAGAGGGGAAAATTAACAAGACAAAAGATTCAAGTCTATATTAAGCAAGCCCCAAATTCAAGAGTTTATGCTAGTACGATGAAGTCTAGCTCCTGAGAGATTTGAAAAGTGAGCGTGAATCTTTATCGCACTGTCCTTTCTCTCGGCTAAGGCACTTAATCTACCTACAGTGCCTAGCTCTTTGGTCTAATGACTCTAATTATCCCATTGGAAGGCCGGATAATAATAATTCAATTAATTTCCTTTGGAATTTTGGAATTTTGAAGGATATGTGCAAGGAATCATGATGCTCTTGACTGCGACCTTTCTTGTCTATTACGAACCTATTCTACGATATTGTAATTGAATTTGAGTGAGCTTCGGAATTGAGTACCTACTCCTAAATCAGAGGCAGTATTGAACCCGTTGACACGTTGTTCTCTGAAATCAGTGTATTTATGAGCGGTGTTGACTGGATGATTGGAGTCTCGGCTACAATACTCGAGTACAGGGGGTTAAACGCCAAGACCAGGTGGGGGATACGAGCACCGTATTTCCCCGCTGAGAAAGCATATTGTATTGTACGACAACCACTTTCACAACATCCAATGCCTCCCGTACCCGCTGCTACGACCCCTCGAATTGTTATATACTATCAGACACATCACAACCCCAACGGATCATCGTGCTCAATTCTTCCAATCTTGACGAAACCAAACATCGCCGTCACACATGTCAACGTAGCTGCCATCCATTTGAACGAGGGACCTGGGAACATCACTCTGGTTAGTTACCAAAGTATAAGTAGTACCCAATACTTACGCTTGCTAACAGATCGGCAACCACAGAATGATCATGCCCCGGACAATGAGCGCTATGCCACCCTTTGGGCAGAACTTCGAGCCCTCCAGGCTGCAGACATCAAAATCCTTGGGATGGTAGGGGGTGCAGCCAAGGGCAGCTTCGAGCGACTGGATGGCGACGAAAACACTTTCGAACTATACTATGGTCCTCTGCGAGATCTGGTGCGAAATAGAGGGCTCGATGGCCTGGATCTGGACGTAGAAGAATCAATGTCGCTGGGTGGGATCATACGTTTAATTGACCGCCTGAAATCGGATTTCGGAGAAAGCTTCATCATTACGCTGGCACCAGTTGCTGCGGCCCTCATGTCCGACAATCCAAAACATAACCTGAGTGGATTCAGTTACGAGGCGCTGGAGGTGATGAGAGGAAAGCAAATCGGCTGGTACAACACGCAATTCTATTGCGGATGGGGTGACCTGAGCAAAACCGATGGCTTCGACCTTATGGTTGCGAGAGGATACCCCGCCGATAAAATCGTAGTTGGCATGGTCACGAACCCCGGGAATGGAAGTGGATGGGTGCCATTTGAGGTTCTACAAGAAGTCTTGATAACCTTGAAATTAAGATATCCGGGATTTGGCGGGGTCATGGGCTGGGAGTATTTTAATTCTTTGCCGGGCGATTGTCTGAGACCTTGGGAATGGGCTGCTTTCATGACCAAAAATGTTCGTAGCGGCTTGCTTTCCACAGTAGTGCCCGGACCTTCCGTGTCAATGGCGAGTGCGACTGGCACGCAAAATCCATTCCGGCTTCTGGACAATTCAAAGGCGAAGGAAGACGCTCCTGTACCAAAAAACTTTGAATATTACTCAGATGGAAGTCTTGGGGAATAGGGCACCTTCGGACGTAAATCCAACACGAAGCAACCAATCAGTGTGCCTCTGCTGTGTTTCCATTCAACTTTGATACAGTATTCTACAAATTATGCTCAATTTCTCACGAAACATAGCATAGAGGAAACCGGGGCATCCCTTCACTCTGTGCCTACCCTCACTACAAGCTTTCTGCCATCGCTCTTAAGCGTTTCAAAAACTTCAAGCCCCTTGAGCACTTCCTCAACACCGATGGCTCCCACTTGCTCGTATTTCATTGGTTCCAAGTTTTCGTACACTGACAGCTGCTCCGAATTTGGGATGAAGTTGGTTATCTCTTGATTTACGACGTCGGTGGGGCCGTCCGACTTCCTAATAAGACCAAGAGATATCACGTATAATTCAACATCTTTTTTTGCATCGAGTGGTGCACTAGAAATGCTTTAAACCAAGGTATTTTCCCTAATGGAAAGGGCTTGCTTCTTACAATCATTGGTTGTAGCAAAGTACTTCTGCTTGTCATGGGCTCCCTTTTCGGCGAGTAATTTCATCCCAATTCTCTTGAGTCCTGACAACAAACTTCCATCGAACAACCTAGCAAGCTGCAAACCTTCCGTCGGTGATAAGCCAATTTTGCTAATTCGCTGTCCCCTGAAACTTTATTGCTCCGAGTGGCATACGCGCCCACGTGGCCTCCAAACCTTTCATGAGTATCACCAGAACACTACTGCAAACTGATATTCTTCAATTATAATACTGAAGTTAGTAAAATCCACTAGAACTCATTTCTTCTCTAATTAAATAGTACCCGAGTACGTCTTAGTAATTGAGTATCTTTTCCATACGTTGAGATTCCATGTCCTTTTTGCTTTTTTTGCATTCGGTCTGAGGTCGTGGATCAGAGTACGGATTTCTCCTCCCTTTATTTGAATTGTTTTACGGTTTCTTGGAGATGCATGCATTAGATCCGTGGAATGGGCTGATCAAAACTCGACGTGGGTGACAATATCCTTATGGTGGGGCCTGATGCTTCATAACATAAGCACTGCTCCGGCTTGTTAAAACCCCGAAAGGTGTTGATCAGTTTTGTAGTTCTACGGAGGGGAGAATTCTTTGGTGTGTGGGTGGGAGCCGTTTTTGTAGTTGTAGGGCATGTGGGTTTTTTGATAGTCGGGGTGGTGTTTGAGCTGGATGGCTTCTGCTGAGTTAGGCGAGGTTCATGAGGTTTCGCGTTACAAAAAGCTTGAAGTGAAGGTGGGAGAACATTTGAAGGGGGGTGGGGGGAGGGGGGCTTTCTGATAAGAGATGGGAGCTTGGATGTTCTAAAAAAGAGAAACGATCCCACAGAAGGTAAAGCATATTTTGGAATGGTTTCTTTAATACGCCGTATCCTATGTGCTTGTAGTAAGGGCCGATGTTTCGCTTAGCATGTAGTTATTCATTGGTGGGTTACAAACTTACTTTGTGGCTGAATTTCAGCGGTTTCTTTTTGGCCAGTGCATTTGAATTCCGTCGATTGTTCCAGATAAATCACATACATGTACTTTTTAGAAGTATTCTTCCTTTGTGGGCTGGCATTCAAAAATGGGAGCCGAATCCTTATGTTCAAATCCGCCATGTTTCATCAACTTTGGTGTTCTGGGAGACTTTTCACACATTGCCCTGCACCGCCCGAGTTCTTTTCTACGGATTTGTATGTCAGATTAGATAGTAAGGGCCTGTTTGGCTCGGAATAATAAAGTTCAGTTGATTCGGTAGCGTACCCTGGTTTCCACAAAACTCGGAATAAACTTAAATAGAAGTAAAACTCGGAGATATGTTCGATATAAGTATCGTTTGGATATAATTATCGTCTATTGTAGCCTACAGTAGTGAGATAACGTGTGTTGTGGAGTTTTTGTTCCGGTAGTATAAAGACGCGGCGGATACACTAGATATAGCTAGAATTGCTATGGTTTTAGCTCTCCTATCGTGCACTCGACTTCTCTGAAGAAGGGGGTTTATATAGGTGCTTATATATATAAAATGGTGGATAAAGTAGTAGTGTTTACGCTAGGTGGAATAAGCGAATAGAATAATGACAATACGGGTCTTGTACTGTATTTACATTTTGTATGGTGTCTTCGGAATAAAGCCAGATCTCTTTATTCGGAGTGGTATTTTATTTTTATCCTACGAACGTGCCAAATGGTTTGTTGATTTAATGGATCATTGCCCCCCAACATGATTCACCTCTAACTGACTTAACACGTGCTTCCGTGAACGTGAACGGTTCACATAAACTTTAAATCTATAACTACCGGACGCCTCTGCTGGGAGATGCCATTTCACTTTAGGCCTGGTACTTGGTACTTTAGAGTAAATTTACCCTCCGTACCATGGATTGAGAAATTCGGCACTTGTTATCGTTGTCCGGGGCATCTCCGGGAGTAAAAGGCACCGCCCCACATGATGGCCAGTTTCATGCTTAAAAGGGGGAAGGGGGGTGATTTGCCGGCTCCCACCACCCCGGCACGTAGATCATATATAAACCCATATTAATGCGGATGTTTCAGGCGTCTTCGATTCGTCAATTGCACTGCCATTTTAGAGCCTGTTCTTTATTTACTAGCCAAGGTCCCATTCCCATTGGTGATATGGTCCCCCCCTCTTTAAGTAAAGCACCGGCAAGATTTGGTCGTTAAAATAGAGTTCGGGAGGATCCCTAAATTAAAATATCAAGACAACCCCGGATATTGGCTGAATAGGCAGCTCCGTACCCACCCATCGTACTTGCCTTGTAACCAGGGAATAGGGATGCGGGGCTGTATCTTGATGGCTATATAGGATGGGGATGGTCCCCAGAAAATACAGATTATCTTATCACTGATCTTCACGTCAAAATGCGCTTTTCAGTCCTTTCCGTCGCGGTCTTGGGACCTATTACCGCTCTTGCTTTTCCGGCTAGTGATGTGGCACTCGATAAGAGAGAGAACTTGTGTAATTTGAAGGAACCACCCGCGATTTGCAAACCTGACCCAAAGGTTACGGTTGAGGAGACGGCTGCGAGGGCGTATAAGTTCTATAGGGCTTTTGTTGTTGATGGGGATCCGAGGACGATGTTTTCGTTGATTGACTCTGCTTATATTGTAAGTCTTGCATTTGATAGATGTCCGAATTCTTTCGCTGTTAGAGATTTTGAGGAGAAGAGAAGTTTTTATTAAAATCCGAGCCCCTTGTATCTACTTCCCCCTCACCTTCCCCAAACAGCAAGTTATTCTTTTGGTGGCTACTCATCCAAGAAACAACCTTTTGTTTAGCGGAGGGAGAGAAATTTTCTCAACAATTCCAAACCCTTTTATCACTGCCATTCTTAACATCTACCATTTATCTAACCCATCATAGCAACATCACCCCGGATACGCGAGCGGCCCACAAGCCATTTGGCCACTTTTCTGCAATGGCAAACCGATGGGAACAGAGGCAAGCACATCTCATTGCTTCGACGCCACTTCAAATATGTCTTACGCCAAGTACTCCACCACCGACCGATGGCGCTGGGTTGACGGGTGTGTCCACGAACACGTGTGTATCTCCCTCCAACATGGTTTTACGGAACTAATATCCTTTCTTTAGTGGGATCAAAACGAAGTTATTCCTTCTCAGGACAAGTGCTTTAAGGCCAAAGGTACTAAAGCCAAGTTGTTGGTATAGATTCAGAAGGATGGTGGGGGTTGAGGGAGGCTGTTTTCTTCTATGTATTATATTTTGAGTCTGAGAGACGCACCTTGCGGATTCTTGTGTTGCTTTTGATTGTATTAACGTGGATTCGATACCTGTCTCATGGCTGCCACGCTTATCAAATGACTGTAGAATTCTACGAGGTTAATCCAGATACCCCAAGGTCAGGTCTATCTCGTTGCTAGCCAATTGACAAGATCTCAGTAAAGAACCAAGAGATTCCTAAAACTTCGGCGGTAGGAATTATGAAAATGTATCATCGATCGCTGAAGCCCCGGTAGTATGCTAACGAGAGATTGGTGATAACCATTAGGTATAATCTCCAAGTACGGTAGAGGATTGCAGGTCGAGTTAATAAGAGTAGTACATACTTGGTGACCAGCAGAATAAATGCCAGCCAAGATCTTTCTTCTACCGTAACCAGCTTCAAAAACTACAAAAACCATAATGAATGAGCTCTATTGGCCTCATAGTGGCCAAAACACGGGCTAGCATAGCCTAGTTGACATCTTTTTCTTTTGAGTATCTACGTGCTTCTGGTCAGGTCCTGTGACCTAGAATTCTATATGTGAACAGTAGCTACACTTCATAACTCCTCTTCTCAAAGTAACTAGAACATGAATAAAGTCCGATTGCTTCCACTCCTTCCCAATTACTAATTGCTACCAATAACCCTTTCCCCAGTAGCCATTGCTTGACACTTGTTGTAATCATTTGGCATTGTTAAAGTAAAACTGCAAATCGAAAGTCTCTAGAACATTTCACTGGATTTGATGAATTGTTCTGAACAAAGTTCAATTAACCAATTGAGGTAGCCCAGAAAGAAGAAACAACAAGGTGGTTTAGTTCACTACCACTCACTCATTTCATCCACCACAAGAACACACAGATGTTAAGCCCTTCTGCTCGTCCATAAAGGCCACTATTTCCAAGTACAAAGTAAGCACCGCTAGCGTAAAGACCAGATTCTAATGAATCAAATCTCAAACAACGTCTCATTCCACCACGTGTCGCCAAAGGAAGTTCAAGGATTACACAATGCCGAAGGAAACGAGGATACTTAAGATCACAAGAGGAATAGCCGATGGGAGGTACCATTTTAAAGGCTAGGATAAGCCATTCATCTCCTTCATATTCATCCCAAAAACCGTCTGGTGAACTGAAGTCGGTTATGTTCCAACTTAGGGCGCCTGGAAAAACAAACCGCAAGGAAACTAGCGGGTACATAGACAGAAGCGAGGAGTGTTAGAAAATTAATCTTTTGCCTGGAATGAGTTGTGTTACTCCAGGATCTGCTACAATTAGTGGGTTTTTGGATGATTTATCAGGAATGGCACAATTTAGGCTGTTTCTGAGCAAGAACAACACAGCGGCAATATCGGAGCGACAAATTGCTTCGGGTGCGTGTAGCGACGACTTGAATGGTGGCCCTTTCTATGCCTTGATTTTTGCAAATGGGGAGATGTAACGTCTGATTTGACAAGCAGCATGTTGCAGAAAGTGGTTAGAAACTATATCGTAAATCAAAGATACGTCGAGGTCTACCAGAATGTAATGTTATATTAACTCTCCCATGGGAAGGTCTGATTAGCTTGCTACTTAGTATTATTTATACAAAAAGGGTTAGCGACATGCGAAGCGGCGTCAGCCAAGATCTAAACTCCCTATCTTGAAGAAACCAGAGTTCACTCACTTGATTCAACAACGTAATAGGAGAACAGACCCGGGATTCTCGATTCGTTAACTCACAAGTTACTCCATCCAGAAAATGCACGATATCCATACATACATACTTAGGGCATGTTTGGCTACGCAAATTAGGTGATTTTCACTATACAAAAAGATTTGCATGCATATTATAATATACACAATTTGCATGCAAATCGTAATATGCTCACTTGTTTGGATAGGATTAGATATTTTCGACTAAATTAGCTACAAATCCGTTGCAAATCTAATTACAAATCTTTCTAGATTTGCACCACCAAAATAGGAATATAAAAGAATTGAAGCCGCAACCCTTCAATTCTTCTTCTTTTGCGCAAATCTTTATGCAATACCTACAAAAATCGACGAATATATAACGAAACAGAAAAGATTTTGGCACCAGCCAAACAGTGGTGCATTTTTTTCGTCAGAATAGTCTAATTTGCATGCAAATCAGAAAACTTTTGCATGCATCCTTGAGTCCTCCAGCTTGTGCAAATCTTAGACTTTCGCACCTAATTTACATGGAGAGATTTGCGTAGCCAAACATGCCCTTAGCCCTATCCTCTCCCGAGTAGACCCTGATATTCTTGATATCATCATCTTTAAAAAAGATAGTCAAATCGTGAAGTAACCTCCTCCCATCTTCCAAGACCTTTGTGATCTTGCTCATTGTAATCAAGTCTTCCAGTCGAGATTGTTCAAACTCAGCCTCAGTAGTGAAACTTTCAATACACTCATTTAACGCTATGACAACCTCTTGCCTAATGATTCATAAGTAGCGGTTCATAGGGAAAAGCTAGATTCACAGAAGTGATAGGTAGAGTGATCTAAGGAGTAGTTGCAGCTCTTTTCTTCTTGGCAGAATTCTTCCGAGGGAGTAACGAGGCTGTTGCTTGCTTAGCAGTAGGTCGTAGGGGCGGGTTTTCTTCCTAGGAATGGATTTATTGTGTTATATCTCGCTGTCGTTCAATAGAAATGTGATGGTGGATACTTCGCTAGAAAGAGAGGAGGAGAAAGGGGCTCGCTTGGACTTTATAGTCTCCTAATGTATAAACAGAAAAGATTACAATAAACCGGTCTGTGTTATTTACTCTATCCAGACCATACTACCACTTCCCTATTAACCCAATTATTTTACGAGAATGAAAAAAAGCTACACCATTTAATTGTCCTTGAATCTCGAGTAATTACAATATTTTAATATCCCAACTAATTATTCTAATTCCAAAAAACAAATAAATTCACGACGATCTTTTGAAGACTTCAGCCTGATTACATGGTCAATGTAATCCAAAACGTCATCAAATCCTATAGGTCAGCTCGTAGAAGTACATTGCTTACTGTATAGCCAATAGCGGGGTACTGAAAAGCGTGACATCTACCTACATAAAACGACTTCGATTCTTCACAAATTAACAAGGGAGTAAATTACATCGGATAATTCCGATTAAAGTTATATCCAGTACATACCCCCCAGGGACAATACACAAATTTGTAAATTGGGAGACCAATCCACACCATACAAAAAAATGTCCCTCACAAACTACCCACCCCACCCCCTCACCACCTTCCCACCAACCGTCTTCCCCAACGTCGAACTCTGGAACATAAGTAACTCCCTCGGAATTGAATACCAACTCCAAATATCATGGCCTTTCGAGTGGACTTCCCGGGACGTAAACGCCACAGCCCTAACAATGTACATCCTCCCACTTTCCAAAACCCCATCACACCGTCCTAACAAAACAAAATCCAGGTACGTCCTCGACGGCAACGCCCTCGGCTCGTCCGCAAGCGAAGCAGTCCACCGTCGCAAACCCGTGGACTCAGACCAACCCGACATAATCGTCGTCTCCATCGGCTACCCTCTCACAAGCAGTCCATACAGCGACCTCCGCTACGCAGATTACATCCCGCCTACCCTGAACGGGAGCACACCCCCTATTTCCAACACCACCACAGGCGTCACATCGGGGGCCGATGAATTTTTGAACTTCATAGATGGAAAAGTCCGTCCATTCGTGCAAAAGACCCTATTTCCAAATGTGCAATTCACGCGCGATGCGATATATGGCCATTCCGGGGGCGGGATGTTAATCCTCTACGCGCTCCTCACACATCCGTATCTTTTCGACACGTACCTCGCATCCAGCCCCTTCCTCGCATGGTACGATCGGTATTTCCTTCTTCACGCTCTATCATACGCAAACTTATCCCACAACTCCTCACACCACCAAAAAAACCGTAATCTCACCAAACCAGCATTCGCTCTCAGTTACGGGGCTTTAGAGCAATATCCCATTAAGCGACGAACGGAGACGTGGGAGCGGTACCAGTGGCGAAAAGACTTCTACGCGGAACTGGCGATGCAGGATAACTGTGAGGCGTTTTTTGAGTTGGTGGATGGGGGGTGGGTGAGGGATAAGCTGTTGAGGGTTTTTTCTTATAGTGATCATGCGACGCTTGGGGGAGCGGGGTTTTCGGATGGGATTGATTATTTTGTGGATTGGTGAGAGGGGGAGTGTGGTTTAGAAGGTATTCTTTTCATTCTTTAGAAGGGACAATTCCGAGTAAATGAACCCGCACAGAGGACATAGATGCAACAAGTGAAAACGTGCAGGAAGATATTAGTGTATTCTATGAAGACCATTAATTCGAAAAAGCAGCTAGACAAGAAGACAGAAGAACTAGGAGGCGCTTCAAGGAATAGGTAAGTAGAGGTACGACTATCCCCTTTGTTAAAATAGTCGAGCCCTACCTTTACTAAGCCGCAAAATATACTAATATCGAGGAAAGGAGGAGTGGCGAGTAGGTCGGGTTCGATTTCTAATAACAAGCTCCTAGTAGTAAGCACCTCCCCTTAGTACGGTAAGGAAAAACTAGCAGATTCTGCTATCTCCTAAGGCTGAAGCTAATTATCTGTCCTTTTTTCCTGTCTATACTAAATTGATAATTAACAAATCAACCCTATGCTTGAAAATTCCGAGTACTATAAACAACACTCCGTATCAAGTCCCTTTTAAACAGCACACCCACTGCCTAAATCACCTAACTCACAGACATCTCCCTTTTAATCCTCTACCCTCTACCCTCTACCCTTTCCCAAATCCCAAATCCCAATCCCACCTCTCTCTCTGTCTCTCTCTTTTTCTCTCTCTATCCTCTTTCTCTATCTCAGCTTTAAACCCTCCTCCCAATCCTTCTCCCAATCCTTCTCCTCCTCCCTCCCAGACTCTCAATTCTACTTCAACCTCTCTCTCTCTCTTCCTCAGATTTAAACCCTCCTTCCAATCCTTCTCCCAATCCTTCTCCCAATCCTTCTCCCAATCCTTCTCCCAATCCTTCTCCCAATCCTTCTCCCAATCCTTCTCCTTCTCCCTCCCAGACTCCCAGACTCCCAGACTCCCAATCCTTCTCCTCCTCCCTCCCAGACTCCCAATTCTCCTTCTCCCAATTCTACTTCAATTCCCCCCCCCCCCCCCCCCCCCCTCCCCCTCTCTGTCTCACACACACACATACAATCCTCTATACTTGTACTCCTTACAGTCCCAGTGCCATACCAGTACCATCTCACCCCTGAGCCCTCAAAAATCAAAAGAAACCCAGCCTAGCCTAGCATTCTAGTTTCCCAAATTTCAGAATTATAATAATTATAACAATTATCTATCTATACCATACTCGGTTTCGTTTTGTATTATTCGAATTATACTAACGTGGTTTACCACCGAGCGACGCATATCACCGAGCGACGCACTTTTCCCCACCCCACTACTTATAAACTTCAAGACGCGTTTTTTCAACCATTTATTATGGAAATTCAAACCCAAGAAGCGCGAATCATTCTAGCTATCGAGGCTATTCGAACGTCTAAAAAGCTAAGCAAACGCTCTGCAGCAAAGATCTACAAGGTCCCTGAAGCAACACTTCGACATAGAATGGCTGGCCGAACCTATCGCCCTGAAATTAAAGCTAATTGTTACAAATTGAACGACTTAGAGGAGGACACAATCGTTCGATATATACTTGATCTAGATTCGAGAGGATTTGCGCCCCGCCTAACTAGTGTTAAAGATATAGCGAATCTCCTACTCAAATCCCGAGGGGCACTACGCGTCGGGAAGAACTAGGCATATCGATTTATTCAACGACGACCAGAGTTAAAGACGCGTTTTAATCGCGTTTACGACTTCTAAAGAGCCTTGTACGAAGATCCAGAGCTTATTAGCGCGTAGTATCGACTAGTTGAGAATATACGGGCGAAATATAGTATTGTGGACTCCGATCTCTACAACTTTGACGAGACAGGCTTTATAATAGGTATAATCTCCCCAGCAATAGTTGTAACTCGCGCAGATCAACGTAGCAGAGGCAAGGCAATTTAGCCAGGCAATCGGGAATGGGCGATAGCAATTATTTGTGTTAATAGCGAAGGTTAGAGTGTCCCTCCGTTTTTGGTAGTTCAAGGGAAGAATCATCTTGTAAGTTAGTATACTAAGGGCGGCCTCTTACACAACTGGGTTATTAAACCTACAAGTAGCGGATAGACAAATAATGAGACAGGTCTAGAATGGCTTAAGCACTTCGACAAGCATACTTCTGCTCGAGCAAAGGGTCTTTATCGAATGCTTGTCCTTAATAGACATGAGAGTCACGAGTCGGCCGAATTCCAAGAGTACTACAAGGCACACAATATCATTACTCTCTGTTTACCTCCTTATTCCTCTCATTTGACCCAGCTACTTGATGTTGGGTGTTTTAGTGTCTTAAAACGGGCATATGGTCGAGAAATTGAGACTTTTATTAAAGCTCATATTAACCATATTACAAAGGTCGAGTTCTTTCTCGCCTTTAAAGCAGCCTATTCAGCCCCTATAACAGCTCAGAATGGCCAAGCTGGATTCCGTGGAGCTGGCTTAGTGCCTTTTAACCCGCAAGCTGTTCTTTCAAAGCTTGATGTAAGGTTACG
>UNPT01000121.1:0-125367 GCA_900536445.1 Hymenoscyphus occultus
CTAATCAGGGGGGTAGGAGAGGGGGGGGGAGACTCGAGAGAACATGTCCTCGAAAGGAAATTAGCGCTTTAGTCTAAAGCAGAAGTAACTAGATCGTTTAGAACAAAAAATCTAGTTCGAGAAAAAAGATGACTGGGTGGATCAAGTACCCTTCAAAAGAAGTATTAAAAGCAACGTTCGGCAACTGGAATTCCACTAAATCATGCGTTTTGATTGGTCAGAAAAGCAACTAGAATTCTTTATTTGTATAGAATTCGGGAGACTAATCGACAGAATTATTCCACTCCATTTTAAATGTGCCAAAAGTCATTCGAGATGGAATATTCCTCCCTCCTGGAATTCTATGAAATATGGTTCTATTCGCCGAACATTACTGTAAGTGAAAGCAAATCAAAATCTCGCATTAGAATCTCGTCGACACCTGTAAACTTGCTCGAAGATCATTTCGCTGTCTTAAAACTGTGCCATCCACGCTTTGCACCAGTTCTCGATCCACTCCGGTTTAATACCCTCCACATTTCTTAACTTCTCACTCGCTTCAAGAGTCTTGGTTAGATCAAATTTGGGAAGCAACTTCTGGTACGAGAAAAGCTCATAAACAGGAAGGAATTTCACACCCGGACTTCGCTTATCAAGCTCCTCACCCTTCAAACCACATGCCTCCGCATCCTCAGCAACCCTCTTCAACCACTCTTTCAACGCGACAACCTCACACTCTTTGCCTAAGCTTGAAGCATATTTCTGCACCGCCTTCGGAACGTAATCCTGCCAAATCTGCACTTGGGGATTTTGTGGATGATAGACCACTGCATTCCCCCCCCTCGCCTTCCTCTCATCAAACGTCAGACCCACCACAACATCCGCAAGCACATCAGCAGCCATCCAATCCATGTTATCAAAATTACCCTCCATTGAAGCGGGAACAGCACCAACAGCCACGGAACTAACCGCCAGATTTGTAAACCAATCATCGGCGTTCGCGAACCCTGCTCTCACAGCCGGTCCACCGATATGTCCTAATCGCGAGATTCGAGCATCAATGAGGAGTTTCTCGGCTGCGTAGTCAAGCACGACCTCGGAGACGTATTTACTCTGTGCGTACCCCATTGCGGCGGTTGCTGAGATGTCTTTGATAACGACTTCTGGGATTTTGACGGATGCGTCTGAGAGGCCGCGGACGGCACTGGTGGAGGAGATAAAGTGGAATGTTGGGTGAGTGGGAGAATCGTATGCGAATTTTGCGAATGCGATTACCCCGTCAATTTGCTCTTCGAAGGCGGAGAGAGGGACCGTAAGGCTTACTGCCCATGCGTTGTGGATTATCTTTGTTGTTGTTTGAAACATTTGGGCATAGGTCTTTGGGTCTAGCCCGAAGTTTGGCTTGGTGGGGTTACCGCTGAGGAAGGTTACGCGGTCTGAAGGGAAGTCGATTGGAAGACCTCGAGTTTTGTTGCGCTTGATTTGAGATTGTTGGGAATCTGGCCCTCGGTTCAGACAGTATATGTGAGACACCGAGGGATTGTCGATGAGATCTAGTAATAAGTATGAGCCAAAGGCTCCAGTAGATCCTGTGAGAATCACGGTTTGCTTCTCGGTTGTGACCGCATTTTGTCCCTTGCTCGTTGGGGAAGTAGTTGCGATTTCGTCAACGAGTTTCTTTTTCATTTCGATGGTTTCGCTTAAGGCGAGGTTTCGTTCCACATCAGCATTGGCTGGAGAAGATTCCATGTTGTTCCAACGATGTATTTGGTGATAGGTAGCAATGTATAGATGATATGCCCTCAAGTTGTCGTGAGTCTCAAAGCACTTTTGTAAAGGGCAATTTTCAAAGGGAGATGTCTCAAGGGAAGTAAGGATCCTAACACTTCAAAGAAATGAAACGAGAAGTTGGATTTTGAATTGGTGGTCGATCGAGTTTGAAATGAAGGGGGAATCGCTTTGCGATGGATCAGGTCTATAAGACCTATCGCCTTCCTTTTAAGTAATATGTACGCATTGTCGCTACCATGCGTGGAGTTACAGTCAGTTGTTAGGGTGATGCTCTTCCCCACTAACCAAGACTTAGAGCAAACCTTCTTTGAGCCTTAGGATAATATTTAAGATCTGCAATAATTGGGACCCATTCTACCGCACCATCTTTTCTGAGTGGAGCTGCACAACCACATGACATCACAGTAAAGCTAAGCGAGAACATCGCGAATTTCTTGGTCACCCCATCCTTGCCTGGATCTTATTAGATATTTGGCTATCCCAAATACAGCGAGGCCATCGGAGTTTCGGAACGTATTTTGGCACCTTTGTACTTGATACACCGGGAAATCGGTACAGCTGGTACTTCCGAAATCCAGACGATTTGTAATCGTAAGTTCTTAATCTTGCTTGTTGTTTCTTGGATCTTCTCCCGTCGTGCCTTGTGTGTCTGACTGTAAAAACAACTCAATGTTATCCGATGGCAGGATATGTTTTGGGATACTAGGTCTGGCACATCGAAATGTTATCAAAGAAAAAGGGGAATTTCTAGCTCCAATAGGTTTGATTCGAACTGCAATATATCCCTTCTAGACTCGAGAGTGCCGGGTGCGGTCGTGCGTTCTAGGTGGAGTAAAATCATCCACTTTCTAAGCACTTTACGCGTGTGCACATACTGCCAATGCTGATCACAAATACGAGAACGTGACGTATAGTACTAGTAGTAGTAGATACTTTATATATTACAATTTAGGGACGATTTTATAAAGGAAAATAGCAGTAATGATTTCTATAGAATATCTAGAAAATTCCCTCTATAATTATACGTGTCGCTATACGATTTATTATAGTGACTAGTATACCGAGCAGAGAAGATCTTTTATATCTTTACTACCATGTTTTTACGTGTCGAGGTTTAACGTTCCTAGATCTATATAAACCCACTTTTCAAGATCTGAAGCCTATATATTACATCTACAAGTGCGCACGACCGCACCCGGCACTCTCGAGTCTAGAAGGGATATGAGCCAAACTCAGGGAGAGTAATGAGTCAATCCGAGGTTTTCAAATTGTCTTCTTTCGTCAAAGTTCAAAGTGGAGTATTGACGAAAGGGCTCCCTTTCCTTGACAGAAGCTAGAGTATGTAGCCAACCATTTTTTAGAAGGCAGAGCTGACATTGAGAACAGATATTATCGACCTAATGATCTGTTTTTGAAAGGGAACACTCTCGGATTCTCTTTTTATACAATCAAAGGAAATACCAACAAAATGAAATTTATCCGCGCGCACTTATTCTCATTTTAAATGGACTAGGTAGGGCTATGCCAGTCAACAAAGACGACGAGAATTCGCATATCGTTTTCTTGCGCGTCGTATATGACTGCTCATTGACGCCTTGAGAGCAGAGTCTTAGACTTTTTGACGGAAAACACTTTCTCATCGAATTCACAAAGCATGGGAGGTCTTTTGAAGGTAAATCGGCATTCCAATTGCAACAACGGAAAGAGAACCAGCGCTCCAGATCTGTTGAGAGTAGCCTGAGTAGGAAATTGCGAGTTAAGCTTCGTAAGCTGTTATAGAATCCGAGATTTACTGACCTATCTACAGCATGAGTTTAAGAGCAAACCAAATTCTCATTCAAGGCAGACGATCGTCAATCGGGGTACTGGTAAGTCCAGACAAATCAATTATTTTCTCTATTTAATCTCTCTTAGAGCTGTTTGCAAATCGAAAAAACGCGAGATTCACAGACATGTCAACTTTAACGAGGTTGGGGTGGTTGTCAATATTAGTCACATGATCTGCCCGAAACAGCCTCCCGTCGTTCGACATTTTTTCACATCTCATGGACCGTGAAGACTTGTTGTCCGACTTGTATGGCATATTCAATCTTTCTTTTGTCTGTGTATTGATATGAGGCTAGGAAATCCCACCAAATCACATGATAGGAAATTATCACCGCCCGGCCCCTATTTTTAGCCTACAAAACTCTCCCTTCCCACTTCTCGCCTTTCGTTACTAAGCCTTCACCAATCGTCCACGTAGTGTGCCGTGATTCCGCTGCACAGCTGTGGAGGATTCTCAAACAATACAATACCCCTGGCCAGGTTACAATATTGCGCGGATTGCATGAGTGGGAGCGCTTACAGCATATACGCGTCTCCCATTCGTTGGGAGTAGCCGAATAACTGCGTCTCCTTACCACTGAATTGAACTGCCGCATACTATCCGATTCTTCAAATCCTCCCATTCATGGTTTCGCTCATGCTTCTTTACATTCCGTCCTTCATAAAAACCAATGGTTGGGTAGCTATGAACCCGCGTGTTACTCTTTGACCATCTGCTCGAATCTTTGGTCACAAATGAGTGATCTTGAACCCATGCCCAGGTTTCCCCAGAAATGCCATTTGCCGTTCGGTACCAAGATGACTTGATTTTTATGGGGCGCAGTTGTGCATCGCATCATCCTCTTTGGGGGCGGCCGAGTAAGCGATCCAGATTTTATATAGTGCAGTGGGCGGCGAATTGTTGGTTTCGATGGTTTGCGGGTCAGCCATTACCTTCTTTACTTGCGTCTCTCCCAACTTCACACTTGTATCTTTCTACATGAAGCGCAGGACGTGAGGTTCTTCGCCTCGAGATGAGTTCGATTGCCCCGAGACCATCGATATCGCCAAATGAACCACTGGAACATCCTGGCACGAAACTTGTTTATGTGGCAATCGCTTTTTTCCCCGTGGAGATTCTGTTCGTAGCTTTGAGAGCCTACTCCAGGTCGCTCCACGACAAAAAAGTTGTGCTGGATGATATTTTGATCTGGTTCGCTTTGCTGATGTGCTTGTCACTGAATGCCTTGGCAATTGGTACGTCATGATTTTCTCGTGACCGATGGATTGAAGCTTACCTGGAAATCTATAGCTATGGTAAAATATGGAGGTGTGGGTCGACACTGGGTAGATTTGGAACGCTCCGGGGAATACGAAAAGCTCGAAGTCTGGGCCAAATGTCTATTGGCGACAGGTTGGCTTTACCTAGCTGCCGTGACGCTCCCGAAGATTTGCGTTCTGGTCCTCTATCACCGGATATTTGATATGCGACGGATTCGATGGTCCTGCTATATCCTTTCAGTCATTATGATTGCAAATTTCTTTACCGGTGGCATGGTTGGCATGTTTGCTTGTCGACCGCTGAGCTATCTGTGGGACCACAGTATCCCTGGTGGGAAATGTATCAATGTCAACATGTTCTTTCTCTGGATTGGATTTCCAAACATTATTACGGATTTTGCTGTCCTAGTACTTCCACTGCCAATCATTGTAAGCACCATCCCGTACTCCCAGCAACATCAAAATCCTGACATTTGATAATTCAGTGGTATTTCAAAAGCACAAAATCGCAGAAGTTTGGATTACTTCTCACGTTTTCGACTGGAAGCTGGTTAGTTCCCCTCCTACCCACCCCCCGACTTTTTCCTCCTGCTTCGTCTTCTTACCATGAGCCCCAACAGTGGCCTCGTATCATCCATTATCCGCTTCAAGAATTTCTCCGCTAGCGACGCAATCTCAGATGGAACGATGGCCTCCGCCGAACTAATGATCTGGACGATTGTCGAGCCGGGAATGTGCCTAATAGCCGCTTGTCTCCTTCGCTTTAAGCCACTCTTACGGAAACTCATCAAAGGAACTACCCTCGAACGACTGCCATACCAGAATTCTCGAGCTTATTATTTGTCTTCTCCTGATCAGATGAAGCTGTCGACTTTGAAGAGTCATTATGGCTCAGGAAACAATACGGGTTCCCACAATTACGAAAGAATAGATAATTCTTCGCCGGATGAGGGTATGTGGAATTCTAGTCGTGCGAATGTAGAGGTTGAGGTTTCGCGGACGAGGAGTGGATCTCTCGTCCCACCAGCATATTTTTCTCGTCCTGGCTGAAAGATAGAAGGAAATGAGATACATCTGAGTATATTCCTTACAATGTGCTATCACGCCAAACTCCCAGGATATATTTTCTATCCGCAAGACGAGCCTGCACGTAATAATCTACCGGGAAGTGGCTGGAAGAATTAATCCGGGACTTTAGGTCTTCGTGGTTTGCTGAAAAAACCCCCACGATGAATGAGAATTGAAGCTTTGGTATGTTGTTTTTCCAAGTTGAAACAATTCTCTCGCTAAATCCGAATAGATTGACCAGGTTCGGCGCACATCAATTCTGGAGCCAGGGGTGGATCCAGTTTGATTGATGGCAAGATTACCACAACCAATTCGAACGATGACGATTGTCGGAACTTGACCGCCATTGTTATCGGCAAGCTTTATTTCTCTAATGATCAGGTGCCAAGTTCATATTCGTCTGCAATCTTGGGAGCAATGAATAGTCGCTCGCTTGAGAGAGGCAGGAAATAATCACGTGATTTGGAAATTCTCACTGACAAGGAATAAGTTAAGATGATATACAGAAGTTTGATACCAATATTATACCTTCTTCGTTGTGTTAGAAGTCCTGTAATATACCTTTGTAGGATATCTCAAAGTTGAATGCTGTCTGATCACATGACTAGCGGTCATAACCTGGAAGGATTCCAAGGTTATTTCAACTGGAAGATTCAGAGATCTAACTTAACTCTTCTTGATTACTCAAAAGATTTGAATACAGCACCATATATCCTGGCTATTTTATTTCCGGATTTCAGAACGCAGATCAGAAGCCATTTACTGTCACTTTCAAAGTTCACCACGAAAGTGCTCTCCAGTCAAGTTCTTTAATAATTGAATCAGTTTTTCAATCCAGTTCCATTTATTATTACATCTTCTGTTGTTAACTCTTCTGACCTCCAAGCAAGAGCATGTAAGAGATGTGGTCATTACCCTAAACACACCTAGCTTACTATTAAGAATAATATTGCCCTAGAGGCCTCGCAAAACCAAAACAATTACAAGCAATTTGGGATAATTTGAACCAATATGTCTTGATCAACCCAAGTAATTTAGGACAATTAGACTAATTATTTTTAGGAATTCTAGCAAAATATGGTTTCAAGGTCTGGTCTCTTACCCCTATCCTCGGTCATTTGCTACACATGAAACGACATGCTGTTGGTGTTCCAGAAATGCATGCTCACGATTCTGCATCGCCTCATGGCCTTGGGATGTAACCTCTCTCTTGTACAACACCAACATGCAAATCCGTCTCGTGAAATGATTTGGTCATCTCCTTTCGCGCTGTACATATGAGTTTACCCGCATGTTGAATCGTTGGTACATGATGCAGGTGACTAAAGGATTCTACAGTTCAGTTTGATGTGTTTTATTGTATGTAGTATCAAGTATCTTTTTGGGGGATGAAACGAAATATTTCTAAATTGATAACTTGAGAGTTGCGATGTAGTTCTCGATACTGCACTCCGCGTGACAGCTTTCAGCGAGGGGACGGAAGTGGTGCCTCGCTCGCAGTCGACTTCCAAGGTCCTACTTCCTCGTTTGATGTCAAAAGCATAGATAGCTCGACATTTTTTCGCTTTTGTTGAACGCAAGAAATAGAGTCCTGTTTTTGGAGAATACCAAGCTACGCCCATATTGCTCAAAACTTTTCTTCTCCAGGCACGTTAGAATGCGATTCACACTACCTCTTCGAACTGGTCTACGGACTCTTTCAAGAGAGCGAATAAATTCCTCATCAAACTCATCTTTGGATTCTTCTCCGGCAGACGAGAAGGAAACATGGAGCCAACGACCAAGCGTAGCGGTTAATAGATCACAAGTTGACCCATACCATAACGCTTCATACAGAAAGCTGCATTGGCTCTCACCCATCATGATGATCGGTTGTCTCGTTTCTGGGGTGGCATTTGCTGGTGGCCACCACGCTTACTATAGTTGGCTCGATGGGAGAGTCGTCCAGGATTCCCGTCGCCAGCAATGGGCCTTGAAGTGAGCATCGGACTTCTATGAATTGAAGTCGCTTCGTATGCTAATTCTTGCTAGCATTGGAAACGGATTCGCTATCTACATCAATCTTATGTTGAAAACTGCCGTTGGGATTGCATTTACACAATATCTTTGGAAACAACTTCGCTGCCTTTCTATATCTGTGTCTTCTATCAATGACGCCTTCGGCATGGGTACCAACATATTTTCTTTCCTCAACTGGGAGCTTATATCCAAGATTCCGATTACAGCTGCTTTAGGATTGCTGCTTTGGTGAGTTGAGTTCCAGCCCCCTACTCTGATTGCTTGAAACTAATACACTTCGTTGCAATCAGGGTTCTGCCAATAGCTTCTCTCTTTGCACCTGCCACTCTGTCCATTCGGGACTCACAGGTGACTACGCTTGAAAACATGGAGGTCTTCAATATTGGAATCTCTAATTCATCATTAAGTGAATCTTATGATGCCCCACTAGCACGAATTGTCAACGGTGTCGCAACCACAAATATCGTGGGGAGCGCCATTCCCCCCGCTTCGTATGCCAACATGTCTTACGAGATTCATAGTTTTGTTCCTCTACTTCGTTGCTCAGAAGCGAACAGTTCAGTTCGGTCTCAGATACTGGGCGCAACAAAGAATGCAATTGGCAGCGAATCACCGTTCTTACTTCCCACCAGACTTCAAGAAAATGCATCACAGAACTTACAGGATAATCTTACATGGTCTTACGCTTCGCATGCTGGCTCGCATTATCATGGAGAAATTGGATATATTTCTATAGTACCATTTGACTGTCTTCTCAATCCGCAATGAAGTGACACAGAACCAATATATGATACTAATTTCGTCTGGAATTCCACTGAATTAGCACAGCTAAAATCGCGGGACAGTGTCGAAATTTGGATCGCGTTCGCTAATTGTTTTGGTAGTAGCTCGAAGGCCAAGAAAGGAGTGGACTATATCACTTGCGGACTTCAAAATACATCTGTGGCCCTCGAAATTGCTTTTACGAATCATGCTGCATCAATCACCGTCAAAAATGTCACATATATTAGTCGCATAAACACTAAACCATTCTTCAACTTTTTCATAAGTGTTGCAGGGAATCTACTAAAGCCGTCCGCCTATTCTATTGCATCATCCGGTTCTTCTTCAAACAAATATAAGAAAAACGTTCAAAGCAATATTATGAGGACTAGCTTAGCTCTTTTGGGACAGGTCAACGTCATGGACAAAACGATGAAGCATCGTGAAAAGGACCTAGAGAGCTCACATCAATTCCATGATGTCCGGAACATCTCGTTGTCGGAGGCAATCGAAGGCTTTACCCTGAACTCGAGTTTGAGCCTATTAAGCAATCCAGACCTTTGGTATAATTGGTTCCCCCCTTTCCCCAAGCTACCTATCCGTTGCTAACTTGACCAATCGTTTGGCAGCAATAGAGAAATAGCCAATGTAACCATCAGGTCAACAAAAACCGTCTACAACTACGAGCCTCGTTTCTTATTCATTTCATACGGCCTCGCTATACTATCCAGCACCGTCGCAGTGCTCCTCGGTTCCGTCGCATTCTCACGAAATGGAGTGAGCCACGATACAAGTGTCTCATCAATCGCGACTGCAATGAGAAATCCAGAAGTAAGTTTCAACAGGCTCAACTTATTCTCTTATCCTTTAGACTTTGTGAAACTATGCTAAAGGAGCTTTATAGGTACAAAGAATACTCGAGAAATATCCTGGCGGCGTGCAGCCCTTGAATAAAGAACTTGGAAGTGTGAAACTTCGCTTTCAGATGAGCCACGGGTTTGTTTTGGAGACTGAGAAGTAAGAAGATATAGCTACCTCTTTACGAGAAGGATGAAGACGTTGATTTTTTGGAATCAGGGGGGCATGGGTGGAGAAGTTGGATGTGATTTGGATTAATACTAGGGTGGACAAATTTACACCCAGTGGAATCATCGAGCTTATACTTCCCGATAGAAGATTTTACTACCTTCGGTTTCGTGGGAGGGAGTAGATTATATGTTTAATTTCTAGCCTTTATCTTTAGGTGCGTACGGTATCCTGAATGTACGGTTAGACCAATAACGATTAAGTCGCAAATCGCTTAAGTTATATATAGATACCTACTCCTACTTCGACAGCACCAGTGTGATAGTGTGCCTTGTCCGCCACATCCTCACCTCACTTAAGACCATAGCTTAATTACTTAAGTTCCTGATTTCGCACTTTTTAGGGGCCTGTTTGGCTACCGGTTTTCAAACTGACATATTACATTACAAATCATAAACTTTACACATTTTCTATGACACCAGGACCAGTGAATATCTCTCTGAATATACATGAATTACGTACCAAACCTCAGCAAGAATTGTGCATTTTTTAGATGGTTCTGCAAAACCGTTTCATCCCCGGTGTACATGTCGTTTTTACGTTGGAATGTCCCTGGTTATATAGTAGTATCACACCCCTATTTTACTACCCCGCAGTGTCCCACTACAGTGCTTTCCTATTATACCTCTTCTATAGTACGATATACACGCCCCTTTTCACGTCTTCGTTTTACTCGCCTATAATTAGCCGAGTTTTACTTTTCATTTGGAGGATACGAGTACTTGATAAGTAATATAGTACAAGTACAGGGGACACTATATATGGATACTATAGAGGGACACTGTAGGGGGGAACAGATATGGAAGTAGAATTAAAAGGATAATAAAGATGAAACTGTCCTAGATGTTTTATCACTCGCGTTTTTTAGCGCGTGTTTGGCTCGGGCCTTGCAACGGGGTGCACCACACAAAATATGGTTGCACAACCACGATACGAGCGTAACTCGTAACGAGTTACGGAATCGTTTGGCTTGCAACTAGTTGCAAAATAAAGGTACTCGTCCGAATATAAAATCTAGCCTCAACTCGAGTGCAGTATATAAACCTGGCGATGCAAAAAAATCCTGATCTAACGTGCACACTCTGTGAACTCGCTTAGTACTATATACTTAATACTAATACTACCTACTTTATTATATACTATATATATATATAAATATAGGCCCTCAACCCTTAATAGACCCCCTAATATACCCCCCTAATATACCCTCCTCTAGTAAAGACGTTATGTATATTATAGAGGAGTAGAAATTATTATTTATAAAAATCGGTTATAAAACTTCCCTATTTAAGCCAAACAGTATTTCACTAGAGTGTACGCTTAAGTGCACACTCGTTCGGACTTACTAAAATTACTCGAGTTCTATAAAAGTAGGGTTACGCCTCTGTGAACTCGGTTGCACGTGCATCTGAGCCAAACCCCACCTTAGCACAGATTGCGAATATCGCTGAAGCCAGGACGCTGGCACGTGCCCGGCAGAAATGTCACATGATACATAAGCGAGAACGCGGTCGCTCCCCTTAAGAGTGCTTCTTCTCTTCCAAAGTCTTCCTCTCATTTCTGACACCGCCGCCTTTATCTCACGTCACCCTATTAATCCTCTCAATCTTAAGGTTCCCCATCACCTGCATCCGTCTCCATTTTCATTTCCATCTCTATCTCTATTCCCATCTCCATTAATCGACTATCCTTCATTCGCACACGTCCCTCATTCCTCTTTCCTTCCTGATTCGAGCCACCTACCCAAAGAATCCCCGCTGTCGTTCCACTTCCGGAACGTGGCATCATCACCATCATCATGTTAACCATGTAAGTGAGCAGCAATCCCTCTATCTTCCTTGAGCCCTCTTGTCTGTACCTTTCCACCTAAGCAGTTAGTTACCCGTCGTCACTTAATTCGATCGGGTATTGGTTGTCAAAGTTCACGTCAAATAAATGACTACCACCCCTCAATGTATATTTATCGGGGATGTTTTTATATCACGTGAGGACAGACAAACAACCGATAAGAGCTAGCGGCGGGGGCAGGAACCTTCAACAACTTCATATTTCCTGCCCGAAAGCAGGATACATACGAGCCCTAGGGCTTTCCTTTTCTCGCGTTCTTATTACTTTGCTTCTCCTAGCTCTACTCGATTAGCTCTCTTCACTAGCTAAGTGCTCTAGTTCTAACAAAGTGTCGATTACTCACCTGCGTTTGCTTATAGGTGCGATACGTACACATCAGCTTTCAAGACACAATACCCCTCCTAACCTACGTGACGCTCCCTGTACTCCTTCCTACTCAAATGGGTCCAGAGGAAACGCAACCTTGTCCCTACAACTCAATCTACAATCCAAATAGTACAGGGGGTGGCTAGCTGGTCTAGGAGGGAGGAGGAGAGCAAGCAATCCACGAACTCTAAAACTACGATAACAAGCTTTCGACATCTTCGAACTTTCGATATCTATAACTTCGCTAGGCAAGGAGGGCTCTCCGAGTGTGGTTTTGGCCTACAGGGTTTTCCCATGCTCGTCAGACAAATGTGGGAGAGGAGAATATTTGCAGGGCAGGCGGTGGATACTCTATACACTTCCACCCCTCTCCACACACACCCACAACCCCCCCCATACACACACATATATGGATCCGGCACTCGCCTTGCGGAGCCGCTCACTCACCTCTCACCTCTCGCTCGCTCGCGGCTCCGCAAGGATCTTACTGGCACCCTGGGCTCTCCAAACCCCAGATGCTGGTCCCATATATGTGTCCCCTTCTCCCTCGTGAGCACTGAGCAGGACGAGCGTGGATATAAAATTTGATATTATCGCAGGAGGAATGGAACACGAAACGGCTGAAAAGGAACCCGAAGTTTGACCCAAACAAATATTACACACCACACATGAGAGATTATAGCACTTGATGATGCTGGAATGTTCTGTGATATTCTTGATTCTCTCTCCTTTCGCGAAGTTGATGGTTTTGCCCTGTTCCCCCATATTTGTTGAACGTTCTTGGTAGTACACGTGGTCCGATAGCGAGTTGGCAATGTTGTGTTCGAGTGGCTCTCTTCTTGATTAAAGTGTGTCGAATTCTTCTGCTTCGTTATCCGTAAGTGGTTCACCGTCCTCAAGCTTTGCCAGGAACATTTCGTATTTAGAGGGGTGAGAGATACGGTTATGACTCTGGACACACTTTAAGAAGCCATTGTGCTAGAATTCCTAAAAGATTAACACAGATACACTAGATTATTTCGGTCAATAAAGATATACTAATTTTAATTACCCCAAATCGGTCACATAATTATTTTCATCATACGAGTATTTTAGGGTAGTAATATTCTAAGCTACGTGTGTTCCGTGTGGCATTTTTGCTTTGCGCAGTGGCCCTTGGCAATAGTAACCGTTGACAGGTGGAGTAATTTGATAAAAAGGTCGCACGATGAATCCCTATTTTATTTCCATATCGCACCCTTTGAAGTAAAAGGAATAAAGAAGAAACGAAATCGATCGCAGAATTCATGCGAAGAATGCAACCTGGCTCTTGAGAAATAACCCTCTGACCTACTGAGGGGGTGAGAGATCCTTCCAAATCTCCTGATGGTTGTTGTGTGGGTACTACTTCATCATGAGAACTCTTCGAGAAAAGACAATTCGGTATCATCGTCATCATCGGAAGGGTTTGATCCCATGATAGCATGAAGCTCCGAAGTACTTAGTCCCGTGACTTGATTGTGCTTCTTTATCGACTTGGAACAAACAGTCTTTTTGTCCTTGGCATTCTTCACAACCTTGGTCGAAAGTGGCTTCAGTACCGATGCTTTTGGTGCTGGTTGCGGGGCTCGTCTTCTGGCTCCTGTGACTGCTCGTGTTTGGCTGGCTACACTGTTGATGTTTTCAGTCTTTAGAGCTGGCGTGGAAGCTTCTTCAGCCTTGAATGCTGGAATAGTGCCAATGGGCGCGGTAACTTTTGCCTAGCATTGGATTGTCAGTGTTTTGACATACATGCATGAGCGAGAAAGGACGATGTACCACCAGCTTAGAAACATCATCACGATACTCCTCAAGCATCTTCTCTGCAGAAGTCTTCGCCTCCTTTGCTACCACAAGTTCAACCTTCAAGCGATCCATCTCAATATCCTTGAACAAACTCTGAACCTCAAACTTGAGGACCTGCGAGTCCAAAAAGCTCTTGCAGAACTTATTCTTCTCAACAACGTCGATATCCTTACCCCGCTTCTCCATGAAGGCGGTGTACTCATTATGATCTTTCAAATCATCTTGCAGCTGCGTGTATCGGAACGAAATCTCAAGGAGGGTATCCTCGTACTTGGCATGTGCAGCTGTATCGTCGAGAGACTTGCTGTGCGTATCGACAACGTAGGTGATGTTTTCCTCGAGTTGATTAAGGAGAGTCCTTGCATCTGCGGGTGTCATTGGAGTACTGGAGCCGGCGTTGAATGGGGCACCGAGGATGGACGTCATTGTTGCGAAGGTATGATGAATGAAGTGTGGTGATGGTGAGGACGGGAAGGATTGTGGAAGATGTTGATTAGGGAGAATGAAAAGAGGTTTGGTTGAAGATTGATTGTGAAGTTGAAGTGTTGAGTACGAGAAATGGCCGGTTGGAGACCGCCTTTGAAGGTGAATATTGGGGTCCTGTCGAGCTATTGAGTTGAAGAGGTCAATAGGGAGCGCCTCTGAAGGATGAACCCCAAAGATCAGTCCAACGAAAAATGATGATTGGCAATTGCCAATTTGAGGCTGAAATTATATTGCGAGATCCGTTTCTGAAATCTAATGCAGGTATGTAGGGAGGCTGGCGTGACAAGAGAAAAGTGAAGTGATATTTCAATGATCCAAAGCGGGGTGGGTGCTGTCCATCGAGCACCACCTGAGAAAAGGTGAAGTCAATATCCTGCTTCATAGTCTCACGTGAATGGATATGAGCTTAGCTGGGTCGTGTAATTATGGCAATAGTCGCACATGGATAGGAGGCTATCCAGGATACCTAGAGCTTTTGGAAATTATATAAAATATACCGGTAAGTGGCACGCAGAGCACTCCAACTATCCACTATCGAGCTATCCCAGGGTTCGATCTTTTCTTCGTCTATACACAACCGGAAGTTGTCATAAGAGGGAATGACAATTACACCTAAAGCTGGAATAATCAAATAAGAGACCTGTCCATCACTCTGGATATACCCGTAGAAACTTATCATACTAGAAACCCAACTTAATTGTCCTAAATTACTCAATTGAATCAGGTTGAATCATACTAAATATCTTGTATAATGAGTTTATTCATGTGAAGCTTTTAGAATATTGTTTTATTCCAACCTAGGCGTGTCTCAAGTCATGACCGCGTCGCTTACAAAAAGTGTATTTTAACTTTTGTATGTCTAGTGAACATAGAAATGAGTTATTCCGTAAGGTCCCTCTATCTATACAATGATTTTTCCACAAGAAGAAGTAATTGTTGTAGAAGTAGATCTCTCGAGTTACGCTTTTGCAGGCTTCTGGTTAGCTAATTCAGGAACCTTGTGGTGTAAGAGCGGCAGAATCGCCTAATTAGGTAGAACGTAAACATTCTGTCAGTTGCCAGACAAAACAAGCAACAGCTTCAGAAAACAGGAGAAAGAAACATACTAAATTGTTGCTGAAGGGTAATTCTGAACGAGTAAAGCCCGTCCTCAAATTCTCTGTTGCCATCATTTTCTCCACTGGGGCACAGCATGAAGTCGAGAGGGGTGGTATAACTTCCACCCGTCGGTGATGAATTGACCCGGACCTTCATATTGAACTCCGACCATTCGTAAGAACAGGGAGAGGGGCGTAATACAATAAGTTCAAGATAGAATTAAGTATTCGGAATTCGGATGGTGGTTCAACCATGCAGTGAAAGTGATTGCACAAGAAATTCCCTTTTCTTCTGCTGAGTTCCATAAGAAAGCTAACGAAGACTTTCCTTTTTTCTTTTTTCAATTGAGCCGATTTTAAGATTAGAGATGTAGGTACTCAACCTTCATAGCCTACGATTGGCTGCGGGTCTTGATCGGAATCCACTGTTACGCCGATTCTCCGATACTGTACCTCGGCACTCGAGTCACGGTGGGGAAGAAAATAAAAATGATGGCATCATACATCACCATCACACCAAAAGTCGATCTCTGAGTAATGAAATGGCGATGGGGCCACCAATCAAAGACCCAAGAGGCCAGTTGAGGATCCCGTTGACGTCGATGAAACTTACCAATATAGGTTAGGTATTGCTAGGTGCAGTACTAGTACCGAAATAAAGTTAAATAGCCGAACCATTCCTCCCAAAACCATATCGTATAAAGACTTTATACTTTGCTCTTTTCAAAACTTCAGTTAAACTTACTATTATCCTGACATCATCCGCAAATATGACAGAAACAAATGACCTTAACATTCCAGACCAAATGCGCTCTGCGCAATGGACAACGGTGCCGATCGAGTCGAGCCTGAAAGTAAATCCCGCCACACCGCTTCCCAAATCCGCTCGCTCGCTTCCCAAAAACGCAGCACTTGTCAAAATCTCCTACGCGAGCATCAACCCAGTAGACTACAAAATTGCAGAGTTTGGACCAGGCCGATATGCCGCCATGGGGAAGGGGCCTTGGATACCAGCATCAGACTACGCGGGAACAGTTATTAATACTAACTTGCCTCACATCAAACCCGGAGACCTGGTAGCGGGTAGCATTGTCGTTCCCAATTATGGTGCACTTGCTGAATATGCCGTCATCGAAGGCGCAGACAATGTTGCAAAGCTCCCTGAGGGAGTGGATCTGAAGGATGCTGCATCGTTGGGAATCGCTGGCCAAACTGCCATGCAATGCATTGTGCCCAACGTCAAGGAGGGTGGTGGCTCGAAAGTTATCATCAACGGCGCAAGCGGTGGGACAGGAACGTTTGGTATTCAGATAGCCAAGATTTTGGGCTGTACTGTCACGGCTATATGTTCTGGTGCCAACGTGGAGCTTTGCAAAAGTCTAGGGGCGGATAAGGTCATTGACTATAAGGCCGTCAATGTAATCGAAGAGCTCAAGAAAGACGGAACGCAATACGACTTGTTAGTTGATAACGTTGCCATGGGCGGGCCTATCTTCGTACAGTCCCATCACTACCTCAAGGACACCGGGCTTTATGTGACTATTGCAGGATCACCCAATTTATCGAGTCTTATCGGCATGGCCAAGATACTCGCTCAACCATCATGGCTAGGAGGGTCCCGAAGAAAGGGAACCTTTATTGCTAGGAAGCCCGGTAACGAAGAGTTTCTGAGGATGGCTAGTTGGATCAAAGACGGCAAGTTGAAGCCTCATATTGAGAAGGTATATGCTTTAGAGGAGGCGGGAGATGCTTTCAAGGCGCTGAAATCGGGAAGAACACGTGGAAAGCTGGTGATTAGGGTATCAGAGAAGTAAAAAAGAATGGTCTCTTCGCCACTTTTGTTTATAGCGTTCCAAATTTATTCGATTTGATTTGAAATATTTTAATAAAGAGCCTCGCTTAGTATCCACGGTATCCTAATTAAATATCCAATATATTAATAATTAAGAGAAAGAGCTAATAATAGTACTAGCATTTCTATCTAACTCATAGCTTCTTACTAAATATCACTAGGTACCTAATCTACCTAAGTAGATACCCAAGTCCTTCCCTCTTACGTTTTCTTCATGTATTATCACGTGTCTGAGATGCCACGTGCTTTATCCCCCCATTGGTAGGAGTTCAAAACCCATAGTCGAACACTAATCTAGACTCCTAGAGTCGTCGATAAAAGATATAATAGTAGTAGTAATATAAATTCGGCGGTTTCTAATAGTCGTTACTAGCCTCGGGCATAATTAGGGTACGGTAAGATTATAGGATATTAGTAATACAAGATAGTTGGGTGAAACTTTAGATATATCTAGTTTAGAATAATCTATTGTTCTAAAAGCCTCATACGAGTTAATTTATTATACGAGCCATTTAGGATAACTTCAACTAACACCTCTTCATTAATCTAAGTTATTTAGGATAATTAGGTTAATTGTTTTAGAAATTCTATGTAGGTTCTTAGGGTGTGTATTGTGTTTCGCCCAAACAGTCTTACTTCATCAGCATAGAATTACAAAACGTTCATGAAATTATTTGACAGTGATTATTTATTATTTGTAATTAGGAAAAGTTTGTGCTAAGAAAGAGGGAGTTCCTTGATGAGCAAATGCACCAGACTCAATCCCTACGTGCTCATTGCTTGATTTCAAATGAATGAAAACATCATACAGGAAGGCGGCCAATCTAGCGAAGAAAAGTGGCGATTGTTTGGTGCTTTTCTCAAGGACATCTAGCATAACAGAACACAACTAACCAAGTATTTGCTATCTAATGAGAAGCTGATAATGAGTCACTGCTGAAATGGCAACTTATATTTTTCCCAATCCTGTTTTAGTGAAGAACATCAGTTCACCTTTCCTTTAAAACTGAAGTCTCATAGTCAGACCTCCAACAAATCTTACAACCTACCTCTTTCCTTTTTCTAATTCACAGCAAGAGCCACCATGTATGCTTTAGGTGGGTCCTTCTTGCCCCACAACCAGAGCCGAGCTGAACCCCCTTCCTTATTTAAGGCACTCGTCAGCCAGCCTCATCACCTTTCCTTCTTCAACTCTACAACAACCTTTCTTGAACAGTATCTCCCACAACAACGCAGTTCAACACATTCAAATAAGATCAACGGGCTCTCATAGTAAGCTACTCATCATCCTTCCTCTATTCTCGTTCATGTTTTGCTAACTCAATAGCACAGAGAGAGCCTACACCAAACGGTACATTGAACCCCTCTTTTGGCACATGTCTAAGAAAGCGAGGTAGTACCAGAAGAGTGATTCGTATCCCTCCTGCAGAACCTTGATGGTGGGATACTTCACATCTGTATCCTCTTTTCCATCTTGTGGGGGCACAATAGTGGGGTGAGATTCTTGCAAACATTTTTGAAGTACACTAATTGTTGAAGGTGACAAGGCAATATAAGGACTGCCAGTCATATCACCACCATGAAGGATCGCCAGAGTCTTCTTTAGTACCCTTTGATAGAGCATATGGGGACTGCTCATTATGAAGATGTCATCATAGTGATCATATGACGTGGTCATGGTTTCATTCAGATCTTCCTTTTTCGTTCACTTCATGTTGACTTTCATCATACTCATACTACGTGTATTGAAAGACATTTAAGTCTTCTAATAGCCCCTCAAAAGTGCTGCTCAACATGAACGAGGGTTGAAGCCAGCATCTTTGTGTGGTACAGGCGAAAGGAGTTCCATTCCCAGCTGCTTCGTGAAATTGGAAATATCGCGAAGGAGCTGGAATATCGAAGGTCCGATCCTCTCTACAGTAACCCCATCCAGAGAATTCTTGGCTCTCAATAAGCTGTCATGATTAATGCTTTGGCAAACTCAACACCGCAGATTTCCTTGGCTTGCACCACCGATGTATCTCTTCTTGAGGGAGTTGTATTTTCAGGGAAGGCATCTACGAATCCTGATACGATCATGGCACTGTACCAGCAACTCTCTCCATATTTTTTCGAGTCAGGAAAACCCTTGAGAATTTGATATGAAGATGCGGTATCGCATCAGAAAAAATACACTGCAACTCGTCAGTGAGGGATTCAGCATATGCGAATTTGAGGTTATGGCCGAGGAAAGAACCAAAGGGAAATATCTAGGTTATTTCCTCTTCTTCCTCATACCGCATGCTATGGCGTTCAAAAATGTTTTTCGTAGCTTGAACTGACACCAAAGATTGCAGCGATTCAGAGAGAAACTCGAAAATGGCCCTCCACACAAAGAATAGGGGTTAAGCGAGAGGAACGAAGATCCCTTCATCAAAGCCTCAAAGCAATCAAATTTGCATACAACACTCTAAGATCACCAGTTGCCAGTGTCTCATTCACGGTCTCTGTCATCAAGAACTCATTCAGCGGTTTGTGGTTGTTATGCGGGTACAACCGGCTGTCCATAGCGACCGGCAACCGGAGGTTATTTAATCCGGCCCAATCATTTCCACAACCAAAACGTGTTTTGGCACTGCGCTTTTGATATCTTTTGATACTTCACGCCATCTCCTTGACAAGTGCCTCCAGATCAACAAACACACACCTTCCCATCAACACTACCACACCTGGAACAGACTGGGTACACACTTGGTCAACCTTTTGTGATTGAGATCGGATTGATTGCGTTACGGTTTTGCCAGTCGCGCTGTCGGTCGCCTTGATCGTAAGTACCCCGCATCTCCCATAAGCCTCCAATTCTGGTCCTTTCTCTGACGAGACTATCACTGTAGTACGAATTCGAGTAGTATTCAACGAAAGTTCCTCCTCAACTAGCCTTCGCGTTCCTCTCCACTGTAAGTCATCTTTCAAGTTGACGCAGTCGTGAATGTTGCCCTGACGTCTCACCTCTTCTATTGCAGTACAACCTCCACTTCATCCATCGTTGGACCTCGAGTCCTTGCCCTCGCTTGCGCAGTAGGATTTGCATTGCTTTGTACAAATTGTATCCTTCTTGTTGCAGTTTGCTCTCCAAATTCATTTGATCGTGCTGCAAAAACCTGTCTGCATCTCCAGAAGTCCTCGAGGACTTGAGCGCAGCATCTCGCCTATTTGCCCGATCGCCTGGTTGCCTCCTGAAATCCATGTAAGTTCCAAACTCATCACGCTTGTCATTCATCATAACAATAGCATTACCTCGATACCTTTCAAGCATCGCGGTCCCTCATCACAACCTTGTACAGTAGCAGATCCTAAGGCTGACAACTCGAATAGCACATTCTCATACGTTCCCGACTTCACTGTCTTACGGTCTATACCAAGTCCTTGAGCCCCACTTTGTAGTATTGATCCTTGCTCTTGCTTATAACCACGAGAAAGCCTTTGACTTGAAAAACACACTTTTGCAAACAGAGCTAGCATCCCATGGAGCAGAACGCAAACATGGCGGACAAGCCACCCACCATTTTCAAGACCCCTTCTGGGGCAACCTTTGTTTCGCGCTTCGACATCGACGAGCTCCAGAAACACGGCGCTGAGTTTACCGAGGCAGTACGCATTGCAAGTGCCCTTACTCCTTCATCTCGGCAGCGTACATACAATAGTTGTGCCACGAGCTAACTAGTACTTAGGTCAAAGAAAATATTCAAGATATCCAACTGGCTGGAATCCCGGATATCCTCCAACAAATGAACTCTCTCAAGGAGAAACACAAGGCATGGGAAAAGGAGGTGGATGTTCTCGATACGAATGAATGGAGCCGCAGTATGATTGGAACACCTGGATGGTTGAAACTACGTTTGGACGAGCACCCAGAGGCATCTGCAGTTGATCAATTATGTGCTTCCGAGAAGGCACAACTTGATCGACTCAGAGAGGAACTGGATCAGCGTTGCACCATCTTCCGCATCTACAATAACACTTCGGATCCGGTAAGCAATTCTCCTTTTCTTCTCCGATTTGTACCTGGTGTTCGAAAAGCTTCCACCTTCTCTATTATCGGCTCCGGTCTCCAGAAAAGGATATGTGCTAATATTTGACAGTGGCGTGGATTTGAGCACCTTGTGGTTGAGGTAGAAAAAGGAAGTGCACAGAAGCGACCACATGACAAGAGTCTCTCTGATACAAACGAGCTTCAGGATTCCAATGTCGAAAACCGTACGAAGATGCGAAGAGAGCACTCGCCTGATGCAGCAGCCGGGTCGATCGTATTTCCCTTGACGCGAGAAAACCTCGTACAGAATGACAACATGACTTCCCAACCAGCGTTGACAGGTCGCTCAGTTGCTAGCCAGAAAGCAATTGAGGAAATGAAGACGATGATGCACGAGAATTCCACAAAAATTGAAAAACTTCAAATTAAATACAACACTGCCAAGGAGGATGCGATCTACAAGAAAAAAAGGGTGCTCTTGCTCGAAGCCCAGGTAAAGCATATGCAGGAGGCGAGAGAACGAGAGAAAAAGACCATGAAAGAAGAGCTCTTCGCACTGAATAATCTTACGTACAGTCAGCAGGTGACGGCAAAAGATTCCGAGGCGCAACTTGAGTTGTTCAGAACACAATCTGAAACGTGTAAGCACGAAAAAGAAAAGGCGGTTTCTGAACTGGAGAACTTCAAGGAATCTCACAACAAAAAGGTCCGTGATTTGGAAAAGAAAGCCCAATCATTGGAGAGACAACTGAAAAAGAACACCGAAGAAAACAGTGCGAAAGTTGAAGGTTTAGAAGCAGAGTTGAAGAGATCAGAAGGCAGATCGCGTGATTTGGAATATGATCAACTCGGTATGCAGAGAGCCCATGACGAAGAGATGCTGCGTACTCTGCAAAAGTTGCAGGCAGAAAAGGAGCAGGCCCTAGAGATTGCGGAATCAAAACACAACAACGAATATTCGAGTCTCGAGAAGAAAGCCGAAAGCTACAAGGCCGAGCTCAACGAGCTTCGGGGCCAGTTGGAGAAAGAACATCATGATAATCAGGAGGTTCAGACGGGTTTGAGAGACAAAGTTCTTGCAGCAAGGAAAGCTCGGAATGTATGGAGGGCCAATTATGACGACCTAAAAGCCAATCGTGACGACCTGAATGGAAAGCTTAAGTCTCTACAGACCACCACCCGAGGTTTGGAAAGAGATGACGAGAATAAAAGGATGGAACTTGAACGATTAGATGGCCATTTTGAAAACGTGGAGTCCCACATCACTCAAATGAGTGCACTGATGCGCTCTTTCCGACAAGCCCCGGCGTCACGGGCACAAGAACCTGTCCTAGAGAGTGTCAATGGAGCAGATACCTCTGGAAGGTCACGAGAATCTCCCCAGAGAGCACCCCTCCGACAAAGACTTCGCGGAGATGGCAACCCCGAAGAGGGCGAGGAGGATGACGATGAGGATGCGGCTGACCCAGGCCTACTCCCACGTCGCAGAGAGGGCCACCATTGGGTCCATGGAGTAAGTCCTAATGCTCTCTGTTCTGACATTCTAGAGACGATAAGCTGATAAATGTAGCACTGGCGCAAGAACCCACCTAGTGGCAACCTTACTTCCGGTAATGACCAATCCGGAATGTAAGACACTTATACATTCTAATTGCGGTTCCTGCAATCCTGAATGGCATAAAATGCATACCAAAAGCGGTTTCTTGTTGGGGTACTCGGTGTTTATTGTACGATTTGTAAGTGCCGAAGAGTGTTTTCCTTCGTGGAATTGTCTTGCTGGAGGTTTGATGGCCAAAATGATTGTAGTTGATGATATGTAACATGGAAGAAGGAGAAATAATTTGAGACTCTGAACGAGGGAGCAGCGTGTCTTGTTTCGTTTGATTGGCGTGATTGTGAAATTGGGTTTTGCTAATCTTCCTCTGCTTTCCTTCCCTTTCGTATCGCTATTCGTTGGAATTCTTCCCCTAGTGGGGTACGTTCTTATTCTCTTCATTTGCTTCGTCTGCCTTGCTTCGTTGGATGGTCGTTCAATTGCAACTTCTGCTGTTTTGTTGCAGTGACGTCTGGATAAAGTTAGCGTTGCTTTGGCTCTGGTTGGGGCACGCTCCTAGCCTATCGCAGTTCGTATAGGCAAGAAAAAGGGATGCGAGAATTACCGAGCATGTGACCAAGTGGTCTCGAGGGCGAAGCAACAAGATGTATGTAGCAGGTGCGTTGCGTTTGCGCTCTGGGTCTTTTGATACTCGTCGGATTGTCTGCCTTCGCAGTCTGGATGCTGTTTTCCCACTGTTTTGTGATGCGCCGTGTCGTCGGTTGAATCGGAGTCGGTAAATCTCGGCGCCGAAGTCGGCATTCTCGACCTGCACCACTTGACATTGGTACCCACGATCTTGAAGGCGTTTTATTGGGCTTCCTTCCCTGCCAATTCATCTGTTTTTGCATATTATCATTCTTCAAAGAATTCCTTCTATGCGGTCGCTCCTGTTAATTACGGATGAATTGCTAATAGAGTTGCTGGTCTGTCCCTTGTCAAATTGTGGCTCACGAAGAAGTCTTTGATGGCAATGCCAAGCCTTCTCTCGCTTCATGTTATCTCTTGCATGGCTCTGCACTGGGAAGGACTGGGAGGGTTGTACCATAGACTGAGTCTTCCAAAGTGTAACCTGTGGATTTATCGTGGAATATCAGTGTCATAGTGTTGTTTTCAAAGTGCTTCACGGGTTAGATTGAAATTCAAGACATAGTTCTCCAAGTAGGCTTCAAATATACTCTTTTACTCGCAGCCCCCGGGCCACATCGTCGCGACGTGCTCGGGGTCCAACAAGAAGTGCGGGCCCAACAAGAAGTGCTCAAGGGCTCTAAAAGTTCTTAGGGTTCTTAGGTTTTTGATATCCTCATACTTACATTTTGAACGCAAGAATTGCCTGCTGGCAGAGATGGCATAAGTAGGTGTTGAGCTTTCGAGTACAACTCAGGACAGTTGAGTTCCTGTAGGTAGCCCATATCACATGGTTACCACCCCAACCCGCAGCGAGGGTTAGGGCTAGCCACCAGTTGCAGTGGTTGACCAATGAACGCCTGCTTCCCTAAGTTCTCAGGAAGGAGCGACCACCTCCCGCGCACTTTCCCTTCTCGCGCGCCAAAACAAACCTTAGCCCCGCTCATCTTCCTTCCTTCCGCATTCAAAACCAGTTCTCCTCATGGCCCCCGCACCTCCAAATCCCCAACCACAACCATCTGCAGCGACCGCAGCAACCATGTACACACCATTGACCACAGGTCACGTTAATGCGTCCATTGCGCGGAGAAGAGAGACGTCCTCTGCCAATACGCAACAGGAAGAGAGTTTGGGCAGCTCTCTCTCCTCCGCTCGACCAGTAGCCTCGGAGATCTCGACCAAGAAGAGAATCTCCGGACTCTCCCAATTCTCCTCGCGTATCTTCACGTCCAGCAAGAAGGCAGGATCGAGCAAACGCAACTCAACTCTCGTCTCCGAGTCGGATCGTTCGAAGCTCGAGACACCACACCCATCATCCTCTGGCAACAATACTTACCATACCAGAGTCTCCTTCTCCGACTTCCCCACCCCCCCAATCCTGCCAGAGAACCAGGCTCCAGCTGCGCTCAAGGAGGGCAATCAGTTTGCAAAATCCGACCCCGCCTCCTCTACTTCGTCACCACCATCTACTGGCGGAAGCAATGAACAAGTAAGTACCATCTTCCGCCCTTCGATCTTCCATCAATCCTCTATCACGCGTCAAATTGTGACAGGTGAACCCTTTTGTTGGCCTGCCACACCGTCTCACTCCCATGTTGCTGCAACAATCATGCTAACCTCCGATAGGAAACATATCCTTTGCCCGGTGTTTTGAGCGAGCTTGATCCACCTTCCACTGTACCACACTATGGACGAGACACCAACTGGCCTCTTGATTACTATGTAAGTTCTTACCTACTCTCAAATCTCCCCAACTGGCTTATCATCGCCAATTAATCAACCAACTGCTAATACATTGAAGCTCGTCTTCCCGACTGTTGCATACCCTTTGTCATCAAACAAGCAACGAGATGTCCACATTTACAGAAGCAATGTTGCCCCTACCGTAAGAACAGCCCTTCTTTCCCGTCATTCCTGTAGCCAAATCAATTCAAGGGATTATATCCTGTCTCAGTATCACTTCCGTCAGTTTCTAAGCAAACGATTTCGATTCTAACTTCTTTTAGGATCTCGTAGATTTCATTGGACCATTGCCGCAGCCTGCTTCCGAGTATTTGGCAATGTTGTTGAAGACCTATCCCCACAGAGCGGCTGAAATCAAGAGAACCGGAGAAGAATTCATGAAGCAGCAAGACCACATCGTCCAGGCAATTTGTGCATATCTGGTAAAGGCAGTCAATGACCAAAAAGAACACCTCAATTTTGTCAAAGAGCGCCTGGAATATGAGACCAAAAAACGTCCTATCCCAAGCCAGCTCGCCGAACGTGTAGCCAACCACCAACAAATGCAGTACACCGTCGCTCTGGAGAAAGAAGTACGCATCAATAACGGCATAATGAAGAAGATGACGGAAGACATGAAGAAGACCGAGGCCAAGAACAACGGTTTTGCGGCTCGTATCAAGGAGCTTCACGCGGAAATCAACGAAATCCAACATCAGCGCCGTCAAGAATCTCGTCTACGTCACCAAGAAGCCCAAGATCGTGTCGAATTAGAGAGCAGAATCGCGCAATTGGAGGAGCAACTTGCAGAGAGGGATGAAGAACACGAGAGATTGCGCGCTTTCCGAAATGATTATATCCTGTTGTTTGAGAATCATTTTCGCATTAGTAAGGAAAACGGTGGAATTATTTTGGGTTCTCGTACTGTCGATAGTGGAAAAACTGACGGAAACGCTACTATCGCAGAGGGTTTGTCTGGAGATGCGTAATTCACGGAAAATGTCGTTTTTTCGCTAGTAAATGGGAAATCTAGTGTAGTGGAATTGGGTTGTTTTTTCTTCGCTAGTAATCGGCTTTGTAAGGGAATTACTCTAGTAGCTAGGAAATGAAAATAAATTTTACCTTGAAATGAACGTGTTTTTCTCGCGATTTTAATTATTACTAGATTATTTCTAGAGACTTTTATTACTTTAATACTTTCGAATAAATAAATAATATTTTATATCTTATTCTAGCATTAGATAAATATTAAGTAGCTTTTCTTTCTCTTTTTTCTTAATAGTTTATACTAAGATTTAATTTCTTTAAGGGTTTAGGAAATTTAGGTTTAATTAGTAGGGTTTAGGTATATTTAAATAATGGCGTTTTCTAGAGGGGTTTATTATTCTAATACTTTCGAGTAATTAAATAGTTTTTTATAAGTTATATTTATAGTAGATCTATATTTAATAGCTTTTTATTTTTATTTTATTTTATAGGGGTTTTAGGAATTTAGTTTTTTTGAAGGGAAGGGGTAATAGAGAGGGGTTAAGGGGGTCTAGAGAATAGAGAAAGGTAGGGTTTTCTTATTTTATATAAAAGAGTTTAGTTAAGTTAAGGGGTTAAGGTAAGTAAATGCTTTTTCTTTATTATAGATTATTTAAAGGTTTTCAAAAGTTAGTTTAGGTTTAGTAAAGGGCTTATAGATTAGATTAGTTTAGGAGATTAAAGTAATTAGATTATTAGTAAGATATTAAGGGTA
Organism: Hymenoscyphus occultus; assembly: GCA_900536445.1. Classification (NCBI taxonomy): domain Eukaryota; kingdom Fungi; phylum Ascomycota; class Leotiomycetes; order Helotiales; family Helotiaceae; genus Hymenoscyphus; species Hymenoscyphus occultus. Next base: position 26,962 of record UNPT01000121.1, read on the forward strand.
TAATAGGGTTTAGTAGTAGTTTATATTAATCTTTTTTAAAACTAGATTTTCTAAGTAGTTTAGAAAGTTAGTTTACTTTTAAAGGACTTAGATTATTTAAAGAATTTAAAGGGGTTTAAATTAGTTTTATTAAAAGATTAAAAGATTAGATTAGTTAAGAAAGTTAAAATACTATATAAATATAAATAAATATTATTTTAAATCTATTATTTTAAATCTATTATTTTAATAATTTAATATATTTTAAAGAGAAAAAACAAGGATTCTTCAAATAAATAAATTAGTATTAGTATAACTTAGTAGAATAATAAAGGTATATAGATAATACTATTATAGGTATAAAATAGTAATAAAAGTATAACGAAGGATAATAGAAGTAGTATAAAAGTAGTAGTAGTATAGAATTAATTATATATCTTATTGAACAGATATCCCCTGAGCGGTAATGATCCTCTCATAGGAGACTGTAGAGCAGTAGGAAGGGGGCAGGTTGAACAGTGTGTATTAGACTAGAGAGAGAAGAAGGTCGAGGCTCCAGCTCGGCCTTATACACCTGCACCTGGCTGGTGCGCCACCATTCCCAATCGGGACTAGCTACACCTGTACTCCAGATACATCGCATTCCAGAATTCCTTAACATATCTACTATATAGAATCTAGGCGTATATATAGCTTTAAATATTACGTGAATAAACACGTAAATATATTATAATAATTAGATTTTATTAAAGTACTTTAGCTAGTTAGTTATAGTTTAAATAAAGTATACTAAAGTTCTTATAATTCTCCAAGGGTAGTACTCCTAGTAGTTTGCTTTAACCTTTCGAATAATAAATACTTTTTAGTAAGCGGATAATAAAACGTATTCTATAGAATTCTATAGATTATATTCTTTTTAAAATCCGTCTAGAGTACCTATAAAATAGAATAGAATACTTCTATTAATTAGTTACTAGAATTCTATAAAAAAATAAAATTATAATCTAAGTAATTAAGTAGGTAGGAATATAGTAAAACTAGTACTTAATACGCTCCTTTATAATTAATTATACGGAGTTAAAGTATCTTAGGGTAGATTATTAATTAGATTATTCTTAAGGAGAGAAGGAGAGAACTCCCGCTATAGAACTAACTAAAGATTTATAGAATACCCCTATTTACTTAAGCGGGGGTATTTATATACAGAACTATTCACTATAAAACTCGAAATCGAACCTTTACAAGGTATCTACGATATTCGTACTCTACTAAAGTCTATATATCGCGGAAACCAAAGTTGTACTAGCGGAGGACTTCGACGACAATAATAATTATCTTTCCGATAATCCTAAGAACGATCGAACCTTCCAAAGACATTTTCCTCGCCATCCCCCAAAGTTCGCGTCAAGCAATCAAGAACTCCCACGATATTTGTTAGTGGGCTTGGATGCCGAGTCCTCAAAGATTAGGGAGACATATTGGAATGGAGGGATGTGGGACGGCGTGACTAGCATGGTCCGGCGTAAGCGGTCACACTCGGGAGCCAATGAGCAAGAAGTAGTGGATGGCATTCGAGGATGAGACCTGGCGGAACTTTCACCGGGAGAAAATACTTGGATTTGAATGATGATCTGATTACCATTGTACCAAGTGTCCCGAAGGACGTCTGTAAACGGCTTATTCCTAGTACAAATATGCCCCTTGGGTCCAGGTTCCAGACACCCACTCCGAGTTCCTCTTCGGACTGAGTATAACCAGATGTATGGGGTCGGTGGTGATCTCTTGAGAGGATGGGTACCTAGATACTTGGGGGGACCTTCACGTAACGTGTCTTGTTATATAACCGTAGGCTCGCTTAACTAAAATAGAAACTTTTTATTAATCCATCGGAGCAGGAGGACATTCGTCCGGGTTATGTGAATTCCAGCTGGAAATTCTATAAATTTTGCAGAATAAGGAGGGTCTAGAATAGAATGGAATTCCAGTTGTCGAACGCTAACATTGCTACTATCCCAACCAAATCCTTTACGCAAATATCCCTAATTCTTCTCGTTTCAGTATATAACTATACTAGCTTAGTGCTTAGTTGCTCTATGTTATTGTTGGTTGGTGGATATTCCGAGGGTCTTCGCTTAGCTCGGACTCTGATTAGTCACCAGTATTTACCTCTTAGGTAAATCGTACGTATATTGGTTCCTGGATCCAGAAGAAGAAACTTGTGAAAACTTTGACGAATATAGCTTTATTGGAGAAAACTTCGATCTTGCCGTTGAGTAAGGGTACCGTGAGCGTGAAGGAGCTGCCGACTTTGCTCGTAAGCGAGTCTCTGGTATAGAGTACGCTTGTTGTTAAAGTGGAAGCTTAGGGTACTATATCTCGGTTGTTCCTTTAGGTCTCCCTCGATTTGAAGAAGAGCTTAATTATGTCGATTTATTTATACTTTATTGACGTCTAGAAGTTATAACCGTTAGTAGTAAACCTCTTAGTAAATCGTCTTAAAATATACCTAGTATATTAAACTATTATTAGTGTACGGAATTAGATCGCCGGACTTTTGTAGACCTGGCAAATAGATCCATATGGTTAACTATATCTTGAGCTTGTTACGATTCTAGAACACTAGACATATCTCATAGCTAACTTAGGCTAGATAGTGTCGCGAATTACAGCGACAGGTTTGAATAGAATAGTACTTAGAGACAAGAATAAAGGTATTCTATAAAAAATAGTATTATTATAACTAAAGAGAAAAGAGAGCTAAGTACAAAGGTATAGAGATATATTGGATAACCCAGGGCTAGCCCCTGGGTAGGTCCAATAGATCCTGAGGTATAAATTAGTGGACTCGGAAAGTCTACTAACTAACAGTCGTTATTCAGGGTGCTCTAATTATCTCAGTGTTCTCTGTAGTGTATGATAAGTGTTTGTATGTTAGTAGGACATAAGTAAATAGCAGATCCTTAGATTGGACTACACTGCGACATCGTTCACCTTACAATAGGTAACTGCTATTCAATAGTGAAGATACCATAGAATCATAGTCAGAGTAAGGAAACTCTAGATGTACGTATCCTGTATTAGCTTTTACTTTGATCTTATTAGCAACGACAACCTTTTATGAAAACCACGAGAAAGTAGATAGGGAAAACATACACTCTAATATAGACCAACGTACAGAAAGGCGACGTGTAACAAAACCTTTCACTTACTCCTTAGCAGACTAGTTACGGCATCCTGAATGTACTAAAATGTCGAACAGAATAAATACTAATTCGCAAATCGTAAATCGCAAACTAGCTCAGGGTTAGGGTTATATGATAGCGCTAGAATTAAAGGTAAATAAGCTTGAATTTAGTTCGAACGCTCCTTTAACTCTACCTACTCCTACCCTTAGACTTTACGTGCCTAGTTATTTTCACGTATACACCCTTACTATCACCTACCCTTACTATCGTTTATACTTACTATCGTATCCTTACTATCGCTGTTATAAGGAATAGAGAAAAGAGAGCGGGGAAGAGCAAGGGGCAGGAAGGTAGGTAGCAAACAATTGTTAGCGTAACACGTGCTAGCTTAGCTATTTTAGGAAGGTAGTATTTAGGGCTAACGATAAGCGACGCGTATAACTAGTTTATTTCCCTACTTCTCTCTCTCTCTCCTCTCTAAATAACATACTAGGGCACAACCATATCCGACAGTAACGATGCGATAGTAACGATACAACAGTGACGATACAATAGTGAGGGTATAGCGACAGTAAGGGTGTAGCGACAGCGAGGGTACCCGTAGGTAATAGTGGGTAGCGAGTTTACATAATCAGGCTCCCTTCTTATATACTTAGGGGTGTAGGGGTATGGGGGTTTAGGGGCTTGGGCACTCTAGTACAGTAGTAGTAAATATATAACTTTTGCGATTTGCGATTTACGAATTAGTATTTACTCTATTCGACCTTTTAGTACATTCAGGATGCCGTACCAATAAACTGAGCTATCGAGAAGTGCGAAGTACAACGAAGCTTTACCTTACTAAGGATTTCAGAAGCTGTGAGAAACTTAATATGTGACGGATTTTTGAGACCGTCGAGAAAGAACATGAAAGTGATCTCTCAAACTCTGTATGCCCAAAGAACTTCACTAGAGGTGAGGAAATTAAGTACATGCTCTGAATTGACCAGAATGTACTAAAGTGACCGATACAGAAGCGATGGGTGACAGAACCTCGGCTCTATCCCTATTAAGTTGCTAAATAGACGAGAAAACCAGCCCGCTGAACATTGGAATATAACAGAACTCTCTCTCCTTTTACATCACTTCATCATTCGTTACATTATGTAGTAAGTGAGTGGCCCACCCCCTATCTAACTTTCCTTTTATTAGTAAGAAAAAATATCGAATAGGTAGCTCGAAATGCCTAAATTAATTATTCAGCTATCTCCTAAGACAATATATTGTACTTTATAAATCACAAATATATTCATCCGCCCTTCCTAAAGCACCACTTTAGTCTCACCGTAACCCGCGTTTGAAAGAAACACTCTACTCCTCAAGTAGTACTTTAGTTACTCTAAATAGTCAAGGTACTAGTATGAATGGGTGTAAACTAAACTGCGACTAAGCGAGTAGAATCTCGAGTACATCATCCTAATCAAACCGGTAAGTAGTAAGGTGATACTCAAATAATATTCCGATATTAGGCACATATCATAGCGGCCTTAGCGACTACAATATCTTTTTTATAAAGAAGATCAAGGATACATCGGACGGACGATGTACAAGAAATTAAGCGGGACTTGTCGGTGATGGCAGCAAGTTTCTAAGAGCATTTTGCTGTTATGGAAACAGTACTGTATGGATATAGATAAGTAGTTGCCGGAGATCAGAAGTACTCAAGATAAGTCAATTCTGGAATTTCTTTTCAGACTTTGGAAGATTTTTATCTGGGAGTTACCGTGTTGCGATTATCGCTACTTGGCTTTTGAGTTCGAAACCTATATCGTAGTGAATTTTGGGATTTTCTATCAGGCTACACATGGGCAAACTCTGCGCTTTATAAAAGCATGGTACAGGTGGGCATTAATTACCCAGGGTTCACTCTGGTGCCGTGCTAGCAAGACTGCATTAATTATCGATTATCTTGCAACTGATTAGTTGTGGATTCAAGATGCCGCAGATAAACTCGACTTACCTCACACATCGGTTTCCCTATCTTCACCATGCCATTACCATCATCAGCGAGAACACCCCGTCACATATTTCGCACCCCTTGTGTGTACTCCTCCAGAAGATTATGTTGGCCGAAAATCAGTCACAAAATAGAGGTACAGCAAAGCAACCGGACCACTCTTCACAGCGTCGCTTGTGTTTCAAGAACGTACTTAAATCTCTCTAGAGTTCCGTCATAAGAAATTATATCGATGTTTTAACTAAGATGTGTAAAGATCCAAAAAAGTGCATACCAGTACTCGCGCTTCATTAACATAATAGAAAGGACCATCGATCCTTGAGTCTAGTTTCTTATTATCTGGGTTTCCCTAAAGGCTCCTAAATCTATCGGAGTGTGCAGGGTTCCAGACGCAATTTGCGGAGCTTGCAGATTTCTATTGGCTAAAAACTTCATATCCACGATATGAAACAACAAAGGTGTAGTGAAGAAGGTATCGCCTTACAGTTCGCCTCTGTAAATGTCTTTCCGACTTCCAATGTTCTGTACGGGAAGGGAAGTCTTGTGCTCGCCATAACGCCCAGATACAGTCTATCAAAAGGATGTCGGGATTTGCTACAAATAGCGGGTATTATGGATTTTGCGTGGAGGAAAAGTACATACATGGACGTCAACACGTTTATCGCTTTAGCAGACACGAAGAAGCTTTAGAGTAGTCAGATGAATAAACAAATAAACGTATTCGATATTTTATACGAATATAAATAACTAAAGTTCCACAGAATATATTCGAGCTCGAATACAAATAAAACAAGATTGTAGAATAAAATAATAAATAAATCCCTGAAATCTCGAATTATTTATTATTCTATATATATAATTAGTAAGTCCTTTTAGGCACGGATTCCCCGGATATTAGACCCATTTTTTGCTTATTCCGCTACCTGCCGGGCCTAAAAAGCAGGTTTATTAGTGGTGTTGTGGATCTAAAAGAGGGCTAGTCTTAAAGGAGGAACTTAATACCGTTTTAGCTTGTTTTTACGCCTTTATTTTGTCCTCCTTAGCTTTTAAGACCTTCGCTTTCAGGTCAAAGTCGCTCTTCGTCAAATTAAAGGGCTTGTAATAAGAAAGTTTCGCAATAATTACTACTAAGACCCGGAATTACTTTTGTCCTCTAATTACGAATATATATAATATTCTAAAGAATATATTTAGAATAATTAATATTTTTAGAATATGAATAAATTAGAATATGAATAATTCTAAAAGGCTAGAATAAAATAAGAATATATCCGAATATATTCGTTTATTCATTTGACTACTCTAAGAAGCTTGTTGGAACTACAAGATCCGGTCTTGTTGCAGCTGGTCAGGGAATTATGATCAATAGGGAGAAGTATCTTACAATGATGGATATTCACTGCAGCTCCCTGGACCTTGCATATACCGCACAAGTTGGCCGTAAACGTGTTGACATCCATGTATGTAGTTGAGAAAGAGCAGGACCGAGCGTTCGAGACCCAAGAAATTTAACCTGCTCCTTGACGGCCCTGTAACGATACCCAGCACTTTGATTTCCAGCTTGTAGTTCCGTGTGTATTCCTAGTATATTATCTATATTTTCATATATGAAAGGTTAATATCCAGCCTACGAGGTACAAAAAGATTCCGTCATATCACCCAGAAGAGGTATTCCAAATCTCTCTCTCTCCTTCCTCTCCTCCCATCTCGCGATGTGTATAGCAGCCCAACCCAGCTAAGACCAGCAAGCAGCCTTCAAGAACCAACGAGACGACGTAGATGATGATGATCTGCAGGGAGAGCCACATCTCCTTTGTATTGAAGATTCATATTAGCGAGGCGAGGCGAGGGGGCGGGAACGAGTTGGGGTACTGTAATGGAACCACCTCAACCTTTTCAACACAGAGACTGAACGAGCATGACGAACCTAGAATCACCTATGTAGTCTCAATATACCCCCCTCTCTCGTTTACGTTCCCCCTCCACACTCCACACTTTTCTCTCAGTCACATCTACAGTGCTCAATACCTAGGTATCATCAACCCCCACTCCATCCCAGAAAGAAATGTGAATCTCCGTCACGAACCCATTTCCCCATTTCCAATTTCCAGTCCCTATCCAGAAAACCTACCGAAAACCATACTGCCAGGAAAACTAACAACATCAAGTTAAGTTACGTAGGTAGATACAGTACCTAGAGAATGAGAACGATATTTGACGACTACCTATGATTTAATATCTCGTCAAGGAGTTGTGAGATGAAGTAAAAACCATCATCAAAGACAAATTTGTAAGCTCTTCCCAGATCTTAGAGAGCGGTGGCTTCTGATATGCTTCGCCTTGGCATGGATATAGAAGAGAATGAACAAAAAGATGCGCGAGAATTGGATATCTCATTTGACGGCAGCCAACGGACTGATTGCTGCAATAAAATCTGACTTATTACCAATACCGTCCCAGATAAGCTCAAGTATAAAGCGAAGAATTTTACGCGATTAATAGGTCACCAAATAAAAGATGAAAATGAAAAAAGAACATGCTGCAATCCGAAGGGTTTCATACTTAATACCACTCGAGAAGTAAAGCAGTAGTATACACGGCCACTCGCAGAGCCTCTCCACGCAAACCCAATGTATGCTTGCTATTGAGACATGTAAAGAAAAGATTCTCGGATTTAGCACTCTCTTCCATCTTACACCATCTCGCTCGTAACGTTCGAGAACTCGCCCTTCTCTAATTTCGTCTTCCAGAATATGGGATTGGTGTCGCTGAAACCGTGCTTGACCCATCCGTCTTCCTTTACATGATATAAGTTGATGAAACCTCCCGAATACGCATCTCTGTGAGTAGCGGCCAAAATACTTCTGCTGCCCAACTCCAAAGCCTCCTGCTCAGTCAAATCGTATCTGTACTCTGCGTCCAACACACCGTATGCGAAGGTTTGACCAGATCCGACACAGAATAAGTTGCCAGCTAATCGTGTTCCGTCGGAATCGATGTAGTAGAGCGCGGGACCTTCGGATGGAGTGACACCGGCACACATAGTTCCCATAGACAACCCCATTCCCTTGTATGAGTAGACCAGATTTGCGAGGATCTTGGAAGCAGCAGCCACCGAAATTCGGCGTTTGTGACGGAGTTCGTGCAATCGACATTGCATTCCCAAGTATGCGAGCCAATATTGACAATCCTATTCCTTCGCATCAGCTTCGTATTCTAATTTCGTGCATTCCAAAGCCAAAAATGGAACAAGTAATCACTCACAGCAGCACCACCAGCCATCGTGCCCAGTAAACAGCTGTTGATCTCAATCACCTTCTTAACCGTTTGACTCGCAATCCAGTTTCCTGCTGTTGCTCTCGAATCTGTAGCTACAATGATCCCTCCTTGGAATCTGAATGCGAGTGTAGTGGTACCGTGTGCGATTTTGATGGGGCAGTTTGGATTGGCATGGTCGTCAGTTGCTGCGCGAAGCCAGGCTGAGGGCTAAATGGGAATACATGTTAGCATATCTTGTAGCTTGACTGAAGCGGAATTTTGGGGTTATCAGAAACATCCGAGTGATGGACAAGACGTACTTGAGCAACTGGCGGCATGGCGAACTTTAGGGATAGACTGGGTGCAGGTTGATAGAGCTCCATCTGGTCATCTTCGCCGTGGTTCTCCTTCTCGAACATAGGCCGGCTGTATTGTGCGACGAGAGTATCCATGGTGGTGGTGTGTGAAAGGGTACTAGAAAGTGGAAGGCAATCAATTGGGATGAGGTTGAGAGACTAGGCGTGGTTTACGAAGTGGATGGTGTTGTCGATACCAAGAGACCCTGTTGTTCTGCGGTTCCCACTCGGAGCTTCAGGCAGCTTGCCTTCGCGGCGTTCGCGTCAGACAGCGGCCTGGTGGCCTAATGCAGGTCCCATGTCACGTGTCCAAGGACTACTCCAGGGCTCTCAGGCTGAGTGTAGGTGGAAATCGCCCTCTATAGATATCATTTCTGTTGATCATTGAGAAGTGAACATCTCGTTCAATATACGAGCTTTTACAATTGCAGACGAGACTTGGGTATTGACTTGTCAATAACCGAGTTCCACACATTAAATCCCAAGATCTGCGCCGTTCCGTTCCCCTCATGCTTCGTTCGACTCTACTTTACCACCAGCCTCAGGCGTAATCTGCAGCTTCAAATTCCACATCCTCTCTGATTCTATGAAGAAGAATCGGTAGTGACAATATGCGAGATCGTGGTGTTGAGAAACCAGTCCCCACTTCCCAACATCGTCATCGTCTCTCAGCCTTGCACTAACGAAGCAGCCTCGTCAAATTTTCTATCATTGACTCACAACCCATTTTCCTTGAACTCATTCCAGGAGAAACTTTCATCAACCACAGATGCATCCATAACCCAATTCCAGCAGACAAGATCATACGAAGCATGTTCAATACCTTTTCCACGACTCTCACAGGATTTTCCAAACGTCGAAGTCGCCGAATACGGAGGTAGAACCCCGCCTCTCCAAGCTGGCTTTTCCTATCCGTCGAGGTATAGCAGAACAGCTTTTCCAAATTTTCAAGACAACCGTCAAGATGGGGTCAAAGTCCAGTAAAGAGAGTGTTGCGATCAAAACGCGCATTCTGCCGGTCAACACCAATGATTTGGGCGCTTTTAAAGACAAAGCCACCCTTGAAGAGTGGGAGGTCCCAACGAAGACGCAAAACCTCAAACCCCTCCAAGAAGCAGCGAAGCAGCTTCAAATGAGCAGCATACCAGTTGGATTTCCAACAGAAACTGTTTATGGACTGGGAGCAGATGCCACGAGGAGCGATGCTGTCAAGGGGATTTACAAGGCGAAGGGAAGGCCGTCGGATAACCCGCTCATTATCCATGTCTGCGACCTCACCATGTTGCGAGGCCTTCTAGGAAAACCAGAGTCTGGGAAGGATTCGATACCTGAAATATATCGGGATCTGATCAAGAAGTTCTGGCCGGGTCCATTGACCATTCTTCTGCCTAATCCCACACCCAGGATTCTAGCACCGGAAGTTACTGCTGGGTTAGAGACCTTTGGAGCACGTATGCCAGATTCCCCTCTGGCTCTCTCACTCATCAAGTTGGCCGGTGTACCCCTTGCAGCTCCTTCTGCAAATGCCTCCACGAAGCCTTCCCCTACGACAGCCGAACACGTTCGCTATGATCTCGATGGAAAAATCGAGCTTATACTCGACGGTGGAGCATGCCAAGTTGGAGTAGAGAGTACTGTTGTCGACGGACTTTGCGATCCTCCTGTTTTGCTTCGACCTGGAGGTCTAAGTATCGATCGAATCAAGGAATGTGCCGGCTGGGAAAACGTGGTCAAAGGATATAAAGACCAGAGCGAATTGGGCTCAAAAGCTCCACGCGCTCCTGGAATGAAATACAAGCACTACAGTCCCAAGGCAAAAGTCGTTTTGTATGAAAGTTCATCACAGGAATCCTCCAATGGACTACCGTTGAAAGCTCGAAACGCAATTTTACAAGGAGAAATTGCATCGAGTAGTTCAATTGGAAACTCAACTCCTACAATCGGCATTGTCAGTACTCGTAATTGGGTAGATTGGGCGGGATTCGATCACGGAGAATCTGACGCAGACAAAGTCAGCCATGTCATCCTTTCAACGGATGAAGCACCTTTGGAGGGCACATCTTGTCCATTGAAATTTGGACAGCTCTTTTCTGGCCCCTCTACAAGGACAACCCCAACCCCCGAAAAATTTGAAGTTGCCAATCTGATTGGGATTTCTCTGGGGAGTGATACTAAGGATATTGCGCACGGACTATTTTCTGCTCTGAGAGAACTAGACAAGAGAAATGTCGATGTCATCTACGTGGAAGGTATCGATGATGAAGGGGATATTGCGGCTGCAGTTATGAATAGACTCCGCAAGGCAGCTTCTGTCATTGAGAAACCATAGATCATCACTCCTAGACCATAAAATCGGATCTGGCGGAAATAGAATATATGCACATTTTCCAATTACGTTTCGCAAAATCGTGTCGAACGTGAAGTCTCGTTAAATTCGTCTCCATGCCAGGAGAGCCTCCGGGAAAAACGCTGTGCTGTACCTGAACTCCAAATTCTATCAGGCCCCCATTTTGATATTCTCCCCGTCCTTCTCACAGCTTCTCTGCCCGCGTGGCTATCCCCGTGACTTCTTCCAATCCCACAGCAGAGAACTCAATTCCTGTCTCCTCCCCTAGCATGCAAAGCTGTAACAACCAACATTTCCCAAGACCTGCATCCTCACAAACCCTGTCTCAACCAGTCCCCCAATTTCGCCTTTCCAAACTGCGCCAGATTGTTCATTCCCTGCTCGCTCAAATCGATGCTCTTCAGTTGCGTGACGTCCTGCGTGGGGGCTTTGCTGACTCGCTGGACGATAATCGTGGGGTCGGTTTCGAGGATGATTCCATCGTCGACCATCTCGTCGATGGCGAGGGAGACGAGGTCGTAGTTTTCGATTATGGTTCGTTTGTCGACGGATTGTCTATTTCCCTTATTAGCATTTCGCCAGCCTCCGTTTGTGACAGGTTACTCTGGGGGGAATATGGGGGGGGGATAATTTGGGAAAGAAACGTACTTGAATAACAGATGTAAACTATCCCTCAAACACAGAATGACGTTGTATAACATAATTTCGTTCTCGTCCACTCCTCCCACGACGTACATCATGACGTCGCTCTCGCTCTTGTACAAGACGATCCGGTTATCGTACAGGATGATGTCGGCGGTTTGCTTTGCGGTCTTCTCTAGGAGGCCTTTTTCAAAGGCTCTTTGCGATTTTACGTCTGCGTATGGAGAAGCTTGTGGACTTGAATCTGTAAGTTTATCAATATTACAATTCCAATCTCAATTTTGTTTCTGGGATACGCGTGCTGCGGGCGGGAGGAACTAAACGTACGTCCGGTGGTTTGGTGATGTGGTGCGTTGAAGTACTTTGCGAAGACCCGCGACCCGTCGTCCGAGTTGAGGATTATGATCGCGTTGATCGAGAAGAGGGACATGCCGGGTGCCATGATTGCGGGGTTGGTGTTGTTTTTTGGGTGTGTGGAGAGTTGTGGTGTTGGGATTGAGTGCTGCTGTGTGAGTGAGTGAGTTAGTAGGTAGCTTCAAGCTTGAGGGGTCCCATGTGGAAGGAGGGAAGGTGGCTTTTGGCCTGGGATATGAGGCTCGGTGTGTACTAACCAACGTCAACGCATGGCGTTCGAGAAACACGAAAATGTTTGTCGAATATCGCGATATGAGATTTTTGGCAATGTCTTGATTTATGGATGTCGGAATTTTCATATATTTTCTGGTCTTTCTGACCTTGGTGAAGTCCAGATCTTGTTATCGTGATCTTAACATCGCTCCTACCATTCTTACATTTAAAAACAGAAGTAACTAAGTTGATATGTTCAATTGCCCCTATCCCCTGCCTAATCAACTCAATATCTTCCAGATCTGATTTCAATTAATTGAAATTACGGCGAAATTTGTCGTTGTGATAAGTATTTGGATTAATGAAACTTGATTATTCCGTGTTCTGGAAATAAAGGTCTATGAAGGTTTGGAAGGTCGTTCGAATCAATCTAATATCCCCGCATAATAATTATATGCCTGGATAGATAAGGTAACATGTTTTTGTATGAGTAGTAGCATTGGGATTTCTCTGTGACGCTTGTGGTGTTGGTTTTTCTAATACAGTATCAACAGTAATATAGCGCCACCATTAAAGTTTGTTATAGAAGCGAAATGGGTTCGTTCATTCCAGGTAGTGGAAGATTACATACTTCATTTTTCTTCCCAGTCTCCTATGGGCTTGCCCTATGACAGCTATCTATAAATTTCTCCTACCTATTTTTCTTGACCATTAGAACTAGTCCTGTACTCAAAATCTATCGAGAAGACGTCCTTTCTGCAAGTTTGTACCAATCAAGCACGTCTTAGAGAATGCCTACCTTGAGCTTGGTAGAGCTGCTCACGACCTACATATTTAACGATAGAAAATCATGGGCTCGAAGGTGGAACCAGTGCACCAGGTTGCCTGCTTGTGTATTGCTAAACCAAATTTTCTCTATACTATCTTGCTAGCAATGAAATTCTGATTAATCACACCATATTGTACTACTAGTAAGCTACATAGGCGCGATAAGGGAGGCCAGATTCGATTGATTAGGTGATGGTTGAAACTCATTATTCAAGGAGCAAATCGGATTGGGTCCATGGCCAAGTTGGCGAGTTTTCAAATCCTATTCGACAACATGTGAAAGTGCCCTGGAATCGCTTCCTAGAAATCATGCTGATTGCGGGACCTTGACTAGGAGACGTAACAATGAACGCATGTTGTCCTGGAGAAGACTTTTCTGCTATGACCATTGGAAACGTATTGAGGGGTCTCCTTAGTCTTGCTATAATAAAATATTTTCCCCTCCCTTGAGTACTTTCGTAAGGTTGAGCTAGTAGCTTTATTTTTCACCTCGGAAAGCAGCGAGAGTGCTTTGTGGTTGCCTGGATACTGTTGTAAGATGCTTTCAACTAACGGCTGATGGCCTTTGGGGGCAGAAGCATCAATTTATCTTCTTCACTACGAATTGGATTCGTGTATACATAACAGAAAGCCTGGTGGCTAGAGAATAGTCAAAAGACGTTTCACCTGATCAGGTATCGCCATGATTCTCCTAGGAATAGAGACGCGCGACCTGTGAGCGAGAGAGAAGGATCCTAAGGAGTATCAGTCATGTTTACTATGTAGTATCATCCAACAAAAGCCAGAGAGTATTACTATTTCAGATAATCCGTGGTAATAATTTCATTGAAGCCATCCTGGAAAACTAGTTGAGAACCACATAATTCAATTACCCTTAACAGTTTGAGTGGATATGATTGATAAAAGCCTTCTGATACTAGGCTGTTTACAGTTGAAATCAGTGTACGCGGGGAAACACCTCTACATTTCACTAGCACTAAAGACTTTGTAAAAAGCTGGACGAATAAATTCCGAAAATAACCATCAAATGCTAATTAAATTCCAAATGGCGAAGGTCCGTCTCAGATACTCCGAGGCCGACGCTTCCTCACAACCGTAAAATTTTAAGAAACATACCGAAAGTCGGGATGTCTGTATCCCAACTTGATCTTCTCATCATCATCCAAGCCCTCCAACCTACTTGCTCTGTCTCCCCTATCTCTCTTCTTATTCTCCCACTTTGTATACACAACCCCGGCCACAGCCAAACAAGCCGCCACAATATTAGCACCAACGTTAATCCAATGTCCACGATGGTATGTCGGTCTATCCTTCTCCAGATAGGTCCAAGTGGCAACAATTGCACCGCAACTTCCCACAGAAACGATATACGCACTAGTAACAGCTCTCACACTCGGTCCGGCGGCATTATTCAACCCCCATGCTAACCATGTCGGACCGCCGGGGAATGCACCAGCGGAAGCGAGGAAGACAGCGCCGTACTTGACTGAGTTTGAGGTGGTTGTAGCGAGCATTACGTAGCCTACTATCGCCAATACCGCACCGACGACTAGGAAGACACCACGACGGTTGAATTTATCGCTTAGACGGAACATGAGAATGGACCAAATACATGCAATCACGTAGGGAGGCACGGAGTAAAACTGAGTTTTCAAGGCTGTCCAACCGAGCGCGGAGAGGATAGAGGGAAGGAAGAGGGAGAATGATTGCACCGAGATGTTAATGGCGAAGAACCCTAAACCGCATATTATGTTGTTGATATTGAAGATTGCGCGATGCACATGTTTGGCTTGCGTGGCTTCCATGGCAGATTCTTTATGTTCCTTGTTTATACGCTCGAGTGCTATGTATTGATCCCGGGGTGTGAGGAATTTGCATTGATCAGGTCGAGAAGGGAGGACGAAGAATGCAAACGAGGATACGAGGAGGGTGAAGAGTCCTTCAAAGAAGAAGATATTGCGCCAGCTGTGGATGGGTGTTGATTCTACACCCCATGATGGAATAGATGAGAGACCTGCCGCGAGCAGACCGCCGAAAGCACCGGCGAGGGTGGTGCCTTGGATGAAGAGACCGAGGCGGAAAAGGAGTTCGTTACGTTTGTAGAAGCAAGAAAGATAGTAGGAAATTCCCGGCACTGGAATATGTTAGCATACCTTCTCCTGCTGATTCCACAGTGGGGCGTACAGAGCGAGTGTGGAACTTGCTCCAGACCACAAAGAATAGAGGTCTAAGAAAAGGGAATAAAGAGAAATGTTGCATACTGGTACCGCCTTCTGCGAGACCGAGCATGAAACGACATGCGAGAAGACCTTCATAGTTCTTGACAAATGCTGTACACATGGAGATCAGGCCGAATGTGACGACGAGCGAGGGTAGATAGTATCTTCCTCCCACCTTTTTGAGAATGATGTTCGAGGGGATTTCGGCTAATATGTACGAGATGTAAAAGATTGTGAGGGCCCAATTGAATCGGTAACCTCCGAGCTTAAGGTCAACTGCCATTCCTTGAATACGGGCATTTCTGTTGCGCCTGTTAGTTACTCTGTTCTTAAAGTCCTCATTGAGTCCGGTTTTGATCTTGATTGTCAAAAACTCTACTATAACTTCCAAGTCGCAGAACTCGATCATTTTTCTCACTCCAAACACCGGAGCGAATAGTGCGGCTGAATTGGGGGTTCCAACTTACCCAATGTTTGCCCTACAGTAGGTTAGTATAGGTCTTATCGTACTCCAGATATTACTCACCTATCAATGAAGCACATCAAATACAACACAAAGACCGTTGGAACAATTCTCCAATCCATCCGCTGTCGAATTCTCCTCTCGTCTTCATCAGTCCATTCTCTCGACAAAGAGTCCTCATCTGACTCTACTTTCGCAATGGCCGGTGCTATCACAGCCTGCTTCTCTTGATCCGCCATCTTGGCTCACAAAAAGACAGCAGATTCCTCAAAGACGCCGAAGTTTTAGGAGCAGAGTGAAAGAGGCGGAAGGTAGCTCCCGAATAATTGGAGGGGGGATGAGGTGAGATATTTGTATGGATTGTGTACTATGTACAAGAAAACAAATGGACCTAACTAGGATATTTGAGGTTTATCCCATCCCCGGCGACGAGCCGATGCGCATCATCAAGGTCAATACCAGAGAATTCAGACTTTGAGTTCTGCATACCCATAAACTTACGAAGCGGCCAACAAGAAGCAAGCCACGAATGCCCTCGGGAACCCTTCTGGGTGAATGAAGGCACTCACTCACCAATGACTATCATTTAGCCAAGCAGATGGCTTCCTCCAGTCCACCTTGGCCATGCGGGGAGAACGCGGGGTGAACTTTTTGGTTGATCTACCAGTGAAAGAAGAGCATGCGGACTACGTGGGGCCTTGGTCCCACCAAGATCTTGGGGAAAGAAAGACGGAAGCGAGGTTGGGCCGAATGACCATAAATCATCAAGTTATTGGATGACCGTATTGGTCGCCGTTTATTGATAGCCAATTGGGTTGAAGAAACTGTGGCGACGAGTTTGAGTTTAAGCGGGGATGGTAATTTTTACCATGCGGGTAAATGCTTTCGGCAGTTCATTTTCAAGCGAGCCCTTGGAACATGGTCATGTGATTTACCCCCTTATCCGTTTGCATGCAGAAAGAATGGAGGTTAATAATCAAAACTACTATGAATCAGCATCATGCAAACCTTTGGAGAATTTGCCGGATTACAATCAATAAGGTTCTGCGACGATGAGGTTTAAAGTATAAAGAAGTTATACTTCGTCCTAGGCATAATGAACGTTAAATTACCTGGTATAGAAGGGAATTTCAGTGGGGTACAAGGTAAATACCAGTAATCCACTAAACTTTAACGTTAAATAGGCCTGGGATCAAGTACCAGGCAGACGCACGAAGTGAACGAATACAAAGGTACCCGGCATGAACCAACATAATTTTGGGATGACGCTCAGAATCCAAAAGAATGATATCAAAAAAGCAAGCAATACTTGCAATTCCCGTAACGGGTAACTGCACGAGTGCATTTACAAAGTCCTGCAATTGCAGTGTTCCTGAAATGAAAGCGAGAACAGATAGGCAGGTTGCATATGTCTCATCGAACGCGTTTGCTGCCACAGATGCAATGAGTTCAAAATGCTGCTGTCTTCCCTCTGAAGCTGGACCTGGTGTGCGGCAGCCAATTCAGTTTGCTCTTCAACAATTTGGAAGCTCGATACTTTCGCAGCCTCGACAGTCACTCGCTTGAGCCGTGGCGATCCAATATGGCAAAGAAGAAGAGGAGCAGAGGAACCAACAACAGTGAAGTAACGAAATGGGAACCTCTGGTTGGTAGCATATACTGATGTCAAAAGCAGAGGAACATCGTGAGAGAGTGGAAGGAATACTTCGGCAACGAGTCCAACCTTCAGAATTGGCAACGGCTCTGCGAAGATCTGGATATCGTCGGTGATTTGAGGAGCAAAACAAAATGTAAAAAGGCACGTCTAAAACTTCCGAAGAAGATTCATACTCCGTACTCCAGGATGTTTCCGTCAACAGACACACAAATCCAGGCTGACTAGGAGCACAGGCACTGGAAGGCATCTGGGTCAACATCTGGGATTTCTTGGATGATGTCAAAAGTGGAGTTCCAGTTCGGAAGTTTCGTTCTCAAGCCTCTCTCGCGGAGTATACGATTTCTACCCAACGAATCTATCCAAAGAAGGAGGCAAAAAAGCAAGGCCCAGTGAGGGCACTTCTGGCGCATATATTCCGATGATTGCTGTGGATCTTCAGGTGCCATGAGGAAGTGCCAAAAGGTCGCCATTTCAAGTTGGGAGTGGGTGTCCAGAATGACGACGAGGGCGAGGACGGGGATTGCAAGAGTTCATCGTGTCAGGGCCTTCAGAACATGAGCCTACAAGATCATGGTTCTCGCTCGCTATTGTTACCGCTTGAATAACGATGGGAACGACTGCTAGGCACCAAATAGTTGTGGAAATAGAGAAATGAAGCCCACATACGAATAACGCGCATACACACCCTCAAAAAGCACGGCAACCTCTGAACACACCTTTTCCGTAAGCCAGTGTATTGTCCCTCACCGCACATTGCCAAAGATGGGGGCCTAGTCAAGTCGTCTTTTGTTTTTGTCCGTAATTATTGCGTAGATTGTGGAATCGGTATAGTTCGACCTCTACTAGCAGTACCACTTAGTATTCGGCTTGAGCAGAGATGTTGATATATATCTCAAGCGTCGCATGCTGTTGTTGAGAAAATGAAGGTACTCGAGCAGTGGTGATTATTGCCAACTACATCGGCGGTTGGACTTTTCTTGGCGAGATCTGCAAGCATCATCACATACTGTAAAGCTTACCTGGTATCAACTTCAACCTTTTACACTGGGCGGATTTTTATGGTTGTAACCAATGTATATTAGATTCACCAATAAGTTGCATATAACTTGTGAAGGGACTTCCATTGCGCGATTTGAGTAATGGATCATCATGGATTACGGTACTCGAGTAGAGGACTTCGACAGATACATATCTTCCAAACCGGATCTGTGTTACTTGTTCTCTTAGCGAATGTACTGTAAGTTAGCAACATGCGTGAAGTCGGAATAGCTTCAAATATGTATAGAGCCTGACTCAATTGAGCACTAAATTGTAGGTTAACTTGCGAGCTGAGCGTAGAGTAATACTTCACACGGCCCCATCCTACTGTATCTCCACAAGTTATTTATTTAGATTTGGCACGGGTATTGCACGGCTTTTGTCCACATCTTGGAAATAACTCAACCACTAAATAACTTATAACGGTCAGCGACAAAATCCACTTACTACATTCCCTGCAGCATCATATCCGTCTTTCAAAGTCTCCACGTGTACGCCGTGAACCTTCTCCGCATTTTGTTATCCATAATGGTTTGGCCAAAATGGTAACGTGTTTGAAAAAAAATACAATGTCGCCTGGACCCGCTTTCTGTCATCATTCTGGTGACCATGGACCTTCAATCACTCGCATTTTGATTAGTGCTTCTCAAAGATGGCTCAGACGACAAACTTACGAAGTACCCCTAGGTAATCTCTTCTCCATTGGCAGATGTTCAATACCTTATTCATAAAGGTGGTTGCTTGATGTTCAATCACTGGATCCAAGCTATGTGAGATATGTCGAATTCATACCGAGTATCTTAGAATTTAGAGATGATTGCGGATTTGAATCCATTTTGAGGGGAGGATTGCGACGATGATGATCAGTTGATAGCGGATATCAAATACTTGAGAACCCCAAGTCCACCGGCCTCGATACTTTGATAGAGTAATCAGGACAGTCGCGTATTCGACATGACTTGAACTTTGTTCGTTTTGCGTAAGTCAGGATCGTATAATCTTGTCTGCTTATCAAGACTCACTGGCCAGTGACGAATGTAATACTTTCACAGCCATATCAAGCCAACAGTAAGTTTACCATACATTTTCTCGCTGGCAGGTTGGCTGATCCGGGAATCTTAAGTATATATGCGTACTGCAAGCGTATTAGCTCCGAGTTTGATGCTCAAGAATCGGACTTCCAAATATCCACAAGATTTCAAGGTTGCTTTTGAAATACCAAAGATTTGGCAGTATCATCATTTAGAATCAGCATTGCAGATGATAATCAACCGCTAATTTTCCTCAAGCTTTAGCGTCACATGAGTAGCCTTGAAGATCGTAACGACGCTCTTGCTATTCTAAAAGTCTTCTGCAGGTCATTTATATCACCCTATTGCCAACTCCTAATCACTCACCTCTTGAAGCATATCCAAGTCGAGCAGCTTTCTCCCCAAGATGATGTTGAGACTTGTGAGAAGGCTTTTTGGGACCATAGTTCCTGCTAATGCCATGCCACTTTCGAACCGCCGATCCTTTATTGGCTCCCTTGTTTGCCCATTTCGGTACTCGCCTCCTTGACTGCCAGTGTCTACTGTCTAGGCAACATTGTATATATCGAAGTTTCTACGCTAACCAGTTACACAGTCACAAGAGGTTCGTAATATTATCGGACATATTTCAAATGGACGGATTTGGTTATACTGTTTTTGTATTTTTGTTTTCAAAGTGTTTTTCCATATTTTTGTTTTTGTGTCCCATACATATGAGCCATATGGCAGAAATTCTCCGCAATATCTGAATACAAAGAAACAATCACCATATTTTTCGCACCTGCCCGTCGCCATGTCCCATGATAAAATACATGCCCACACAAATTCCCTCCACAATCTCAAATTTCCATAACAAATAGTAACAAATGTACCACCAAATTCCGATGACAAATACCCAGGTACAAAAGTCTTTTCGCACTCGTTGTAGTTCCCCATTTTCCATCTAATCCATAGTCTGAAAAGGATCTATACAACCTCTTTTTCGCATGAGCATCCCCTCTAATACCAACTCACCGAGCTTTCTATCGGGTACTTCCTGATGCTTGCGAAGGTTGTCATCCCAAACTGTTCCATTGAAAATGATGGCGGAGATGGAGATACTGCGGCGCGTTTAGTTCTGTCCCCATAACGCACATAACAATAACCCTAGGTACAACAAACTCAATTTTCGAAGGAAAAAAAGAGAAGAAGAAGAAGAAGAAGAAGAAGAAGAAGAAGAAGAAGAAGAAGAAGAAGAAGAAGAAGGAAAAAACAGAAAAAGGAAAAGAAATGTAAAGAAACAAACAAAACAGAAAACAAGGCACCATTCATGAGTGTATGTATAGTACAGCACATCATAATCCCTCAAATATGGGATCGTGTCGATTCGCGCTACTCGAACACTACTACTCACTCATCTCACGATGAGCACGTTCAAAGGCCTTTCGAGCTGCAACACGATCCGGCTTCTCGTATTCTGGTGTTGGACGACGAGGATATCGAGTACGAGGGGTCTGTGCTGGGGGTTGGTAGTTGGTAGTTCGCTGGCTGACCCATCGTCCCCTCTCTGGCTTTCTGGTGATGTATGCCGGAAGAGGAGTACCTGGCGCTGGTGTTGGTCGATTGGCTGGTCCCTTAGATGATGCAACTTGCGTAGAAGAGCCAACATGCTTGCTTGATGAAGCTTGCTTGGTGGATGCAACTTGCTTTAGAGGTGCACCTTGCTTTTGCTTAGGTGTTGCCACTCGCTTCGGCGCTAATACTCGTCTATGGTTTTCGAGAGATTCTGGGGTATGGACTCGAGCTCTCTTGTTCTCACGGACTTCATCCTTGGATTCATCATCGTCGCAATCGGGATAACCTCTCGCCTTGTGCTTTCTATTGTTGGCAAGTTGCTCGAGTGCAGCCTTTCTCTCGACGTGTGCAGATTCCTCATCCTGATTCGATGGTGTAAGACGAGAATTTGGGCTTGATGTTTGACCGGTTTGCTTGTTCTTGTCCCTGCCCAGCGGTACATTGTGCTAAATCGAATTCACGACTTTGCTCGTCTCATCTTCAGACTCGGAGATTTCTCCCTCTTCCTTCTCTGAGTTTGCGTCGTCTCCATCTGAGCCCATGACAGTGTCACCCTCCTCATCATATTTGGACATCTTTTCTTCCTCCTTGATAGAGATCTTTTCGTTGTTTGAGGTGGAGTTTGCGTTGGCATCGTGGGGAGATTTGATGATACGCACTTTCTCGTCAGCCCCTGATGACGCCTTGCTCTCATCTGAGTTTGAGAGTTCAGCGGTAGAGCCGAGCTTTGGTTTCTTATATGGACTTGCCTCCCCAAGGATAACATCGCGAAATCTGCGCTTGTTTATTCTTGAAGAGGCTTTGAGAAAACCTTTGGCTCTCTTATTAATGGCAACACCTTTGGGAACGGCAACGTCTGCAGTGGGAGGGGTGAACGGGGGTAACATGTGTTTGGCTCTGCTTTCGACCTTTTCATAGTATTCCTTCATGTGTTGAGGCATTGAGCCATCGTCATCAGATTCTGAGTCGGACCCCCAGATTGGCTTCTGGGAGTCGAACTTCTTTGACTTAGAGGCTGCCTTGAGTGGCTGCGCCTTAAACCCAGTAGTCTTGCCGGTGGCAGTAGTCGAAGTGGTATGGTTGTCAACCTTTAGCTTCTTGTTCGCGGGAACTGATTTAGGTTGGGGTTCCAAGGGGTCTAGATCTGCCTTGCGCTTCTTCGATGTCGGTGTAATCTCCTTTGGAGAAACCTTGGTGATGCCTTTATTGGTATTGGTAGTAGGACGAGCCTTCTCGGGAGCAACGTCACTACCTTTGATCTCGGCAGAATTCTTGGTCACAGGAGTGATGGCAGTGTCGGCCTTCTCGGGAGCAGCACTGTGTTTAGTGTTTGGGGACTTCTTGGTCATGCCTTTGCTAGTTGCAACGCGTCGGCCTTTTCGGAGGCATCTCTAACCTTTGGGAAAGTCTGGAGGGTGGCAGCCGCGAAGGAGGTGACATTTTGAAGAGTATCAATACCGCCTCCAAGCTTGAGCTCAACTAACGGTCTCATGTCAGTTATGGTTTCATAACTGTGGAAGGTGAATGATAAGACTTGGTGACAACTTACTACTTGATTGCTTGTTGTCGGCACTGCTAGAAACAGATTCTCGCTTATCGATAACCTCTCCAGGAGTCTTTACTTGATTGGCTTCTGTTGTTTACATGTTAGCAATGAGTGCCTCGGTGAAGGACAACCAGAGTAAGTCAAGTATGGAAAGAGGAAAAATGCAGACTAACTCTGAGGTGTGACCTCAGTCTTTGGGGAGACGGCTTCATCAATCTTGCATCCACTGGTGCTTTGGTTGGTCTCTACATCAGTTGGCGAAACATCTTCAGAAGTGCTGCGAGGGTGTTGAGGAATAGGTAATCGGGTTCTAGGAGAGACGGAGGGGGAAGGCGGCGTTCTCTTTGGTGGGCGTGTGAAAAGGTCCTCAAATTCCTCCGCGTTCGAGAAGGGGTTTGGGTATGGGCTTCTCGCCGGAGTACCTGGTGGCCGGGTGTCAGCATATATTAAAAAGCGATAGACATCAGTTGTGTGCGGAAGGTTTTATATGGGTGGAAGGAGTGATTATACTTACCATCAATAGGGATATCTTCAGATTCGGAATGATAGTCAGGAAGATCTTCATGGTATTTGTAGAGTGGATTGTCCTCGGGACGATCGGCAGACATGGCGCCGGTCGTCTGTTCGAATAAGTTTGTTTATGGCTGGGTAGGGTTGGGAAGGGTTTCGCGAATGCGCGTTGATCAGATAGATCAGGTGAGTGTGTTAAGAGAATCAACGATCGTATTGAGAGCGCGGAAGACTCTATGCTCGATGAAGTAATTCGGACGTGCTCGAGTACGTTTCTCAATATTAGTCTGATGACGTTCTGAGGAAAATGGAAAGTCGGGATGGTCGCGGGTCGGGCGATATTTGAGTGTGAGGGGAAGAGGTGGGGCGGTTCATGGCTATTGTCATTTTCGGGGGCATCATTAAATTCACTGTTGCTTCGCTGCGTGGAATACAGTCGATGCCATGACCCAAGTATTGGTGAACCTCGTTCTTGCTATTGTAGTCGGGGCGATTCATTATGCAGCAGCACAGTCGGAGCATCGGAGTACATAGCATCAGTGAATACGGACGATCAAGTACATCTTGATATGGTACACGTTCTTGTTATCATGGCTTTACATTGGGAAGACGGCTTTTTGGTGGCTTAGTGCTGTTGTGCTTATTCGCTTAATTTAATAGTGTCTTGATGTTACATCTACTAGTGCTGCGAGTGTCAAACAATTCCGTGGTTCAAGTTTGAATGGGTTACTTGCATAATTTTGTTCAATCCTATGTATAAGTATCGGCTTTCTTTAGCATATTTCATGGGATTATCATTTAATTTCATATGAACCTCCAGTGTGTGGCTGTGTTCTTCAACGCGGATTTGTATTCACCAGTTCTAAGAGTATCAGAGGCCTCGTCTTTCAACACTACTTGATGTACTATCATACTTTCATATGACCAATCTTGTACCGTCGTTGTATATTTTCAGGACGACCAAAACATATTGCGCATCGACCCGAACTGATGGTTGAATAGTACATTGTTTGAACGACCATATCATGACGCTTGAATCTCTATGTTTCTTGTAAATCTACAATTGTTAGACATCCAGTCTAAAAAGCCTTTTTGGGTAGAGAGAAGTTTTCAAAGATCCTTTTGATGCATCTCAATCGTGGGTATGTGAGCAGGAATAATTACCTAGTGTCAGTGAATCATGTTGACTTACCTATCCGTATTCACCAACGAGTCGAGCCATACCCTCTGCGGACCTCCAGAACAACACCATACCACCAGCCACCAAATCAGAAACTCCATCGCCACGTCAAAAGAAAAAACGTTCAAGAACCAGAATAAAAAATTACAAAAGAAACGCCTAGGGTAATGACTAGGCGCCGACTATACTCTGCATCTTCAAGTGAACTTGAAGAAGTTGGTTCATCTCGCAAATCAGTCGCGCAGCTCGATCCGTAATCCATTGAGCCACGAACGTACTTTTTGAATTAGCGGAATCTGATTGCTGGCAGTGGTTGACTTATTGATGGTTATAGACCTAACCTTGATAGAAGTGGGGCTTTGTTGTTTTCGGGGGAGACGCCATGGTCCGTGCTGTGGCTTCAGTGCTGTCGCTGCGGAGGCTTAGGGCCTGTTCATACAGTATTCATAGCCAGTCTCGATTGACCAAAATCGACGCTCTTTTCTTCCATTGTGTTAGCCTTGACTATGCGGCTGCATTACCTCTGAACGTGATGGGAAATTTAGTGATAGTTTTGCATGATTGATCTCATCAATTTTATGGGACGTTCTTATACTTGATCTAGTAACTTTGCGTTGCATTGTGTTGTAGAAAAAGTGTCTTCGGTGGGAAAACTTGCGTGCCATCTGCTGTACCCGTTTGATGTGGTTTTCGATAAGAGCTACCACGGAACATGCGAATGTCGCAAAACAGATTATGATTTCTCTCGCAGATCTATCTAGTTAACCCTAATTCAAAGATTTTCCAAGCATTACGCAGTAGTGTTCCCATCCTTATATCCCACAGCTTATTCGCATTTCCATCTCAAGTCCACAGATCTTCTTATACCTACTCCATGTTAATCAGTGGCTCTTCTCTGAGGTATTGGGATCTTCTCAAATGAACGGCAAGGACGAATGACATTTAACCTTATCGCACAAAGTCTCTTCAGCATAAAACGGAAAGTCATTTCCGAAATTTCGACTTCCAAGTCGAAATACTTGCTGAGCTGCCTCAACATGAGGCTCAATGAGATGATGCGCTCAGTACAACATTCTTTCGCGTCACTTTAGGTGTTCTGCAAACATACATGAGCAAGATTTGAGGCCCATCAATCCTTCATGTGAGTGGCATTCCCGAGCGAAGGATGGGGTTTGTATCTGCGGTGACGCCATTGGGCATCATGTTTACGTTAGAACTACCTGGCAAGCGGTTGACAGTTTTGCGATTTTGTCGGCGACTTTTCTTGTCAGAACGACAAGCTTGATTAGCGGTATTTCTGTCGCTGTCTCAATGAATAACGCTACGTAGTGAGATTTCAAAAAGTACTCAAGTGGCCGAGGTCCACAATATTACGTCGAAGTCAGTTCAGGGCGTTCATAGATTTTCTCTATTACAATCGCGAATGGGATGTTGTAAATGTTAGTGAGCACGGTGAGGTGAGATTTGCCAGAAACACATCCCAATTGGATGGCTCACTAAGCGAGGGCTTCATTCAGGGGTAATATCACGTGATGAGAGACCGTGCCCAGGTGAAGGTATCGGTGTGCAGCCCCCAAAAGTGAGGTCAAATTCATAAGCAATGATGTTCAATTTACGGACCTAGCTATGAATTTCTCATTTGATTTCTAGATGGCAGTATACATATACCGTTTATTTTTGTAGATCCTGAGAAGGTAGTAGCTAATCTAATTAATTTGAACCTCTTGATGCGACATCATGACTTTCGAACATGTAACACACTATCAGTCCAACGTGATTACAAGATAACCGTCCGTACGATGAAAATGGCTTGGATACCTCAGCAGAAAATCACAACTCAAGTTCATTTAAATGGGATTTGTAGGACAAGGTACTAGAATTGATCATCCATATACTAATCGAGTCTAATTTAGTCTATCAGCCCCAGTACAGGAAACAACACCCTAAGATACCCTCAAGGAAGGTTCAAGTTTCTGACGCGGTCAGGAAGCACCCATGTTCGCGAAAGGATGTTTTGGGAACGAACTTCAGCAACTACGCTCCAAACCGAATGAAAACACCCCTTGCAAGCCGCGCCGTGTGAGCCCTGCTTTTGCCATAGGTTGAATCGCGCTCCCATAATCTTCTCCCGACATTCCCAGGTGACGAACTTGCTAGTGTGAGTATCGAGGACCATGAGATGTTCTGGATCAATCCAGTCTCTCAATAGACTGCATAGTTGCTTCCCTTGGTAGCGTGGTTGGTAGAGAGGAACAGTGGTAATGACATCCTTGTGGACATGGTAGAGAGCTTTGCAGGTGAGCGCGAGACATACGACTTCTTGGGGAGTGATGTTTTCGGCGATGATCTTTTGGAGTTCCACTGGTAGCTTGATTATATGCCCTTTTGGCCCCATGTCGAGGTTCGTGGTAGTTTGGGGTTGATCTTCGGGGCTGGCTTTGTTGTGGTCCTTCTGGACTGCGGAAGTGGAGGAGGCTGAAGGGGCTATAGTCAACGTACCAGCCGAGTGACGCGTTTCGGACGAACTTGAAAGATATGGAGGGCGTTTGACACTGCCGAGATTTGTTTCTGGTACTGCACAGTTGTCCAAAGTCTGGAAATGGTTGTCTAACATAGGATCGATGGATCCGTATGTCCTGTTGTCGGTAAGGCGAGCTGCAGCTGAGTCTGAGAGGGCCAACGATATATCGTGTCGCCAAAAATGGGAAGGACGAAATCTCTATCTCACGTGGGAGGAAACTTCTTGATTGAGACGAGAAGAAATTTGGCCTGTGTAGGATGAAAAGGGACTTGAGCTGTGGAATGTCTAGTGGCGGCAAAGGCGATGATTCTCTGTGCGCTAGACTTAGCAGACTGGACGTGAATTGTTGGTAGGTGATTCGTTGCTCTCTGGGGCCCACTGACGGTATGGTGCTTCTGAGGAGACTTCCTATTGTCACGGAGACAATCTTAAGATAATCTGCTCAGGGCCCCACAGAGGCTCGCTTAAAATAGCCCAACTCCGAATATCGCACCACGTGCGCACCTACATGAAGCTTTGATAACGTCCTAGATGTTGACTTCATAGAATTTCAGGCCAATAGCGAACGTGCGCAAGGATCTTGGGTAATATGAATCAGTGAATATCAAGTATCTACATTGTGCGCAGATAAACTTGGGTTGAAACGCTCGCTAAATTTCTCTCAAAGTGGCATATATTATAGTGAATTTTAAATAAGATAAGTGCCGAATGCCCTCCTTCAAATTTCCTTTCAAGTCAGTCATTCGAAACCCACCATTTACAGCAACATACAAAGCGTTCCATTCTCGCAGAGTCGGCAACTATGTCGGCATACTTTGGAGATGTGGACAAAGTCATATCAATCCTCCATATCCCTGATTTTGTGGTTCGAACCGACAGAGATACTGGCACTCACGAGGAAGCAGTATCAAAATCGCGATTAATGGGCACCAGCCCCGAAGACCACGCCCACAAAGCTATTCAAAAACAAAAGTTACATTCGACTCGAAGACAAATAAAACTCTGCGAAACAAAACAGATGATTACGAGACTGGCCATCGAACTGTTACTGAAAGTCTTTGAGGATCTAGACATCGCTTGCAAAGTATCACTCGGGCTAACTTGTAAGCGTATGTATGATATTTATAAGAGTCTCTACCCAGGCAGAGTCCCTCTTTGTACATCATTTACATGCAAAACGTACGGCGATGTCCTTCATTACACCTGGAAACCCGAGCTAGGTATTGATACACACCTTCATACGCTTCTGGAGGAATGGGGTGGAGTGGATGGTCTGATATACGACTCCGTTGCAAGGAAGTTCGTCCCTCAGGAAACGTTCAATCGGTTGATGGATAGACGACATGGATCTCTAGGACGGGTAAAGCCCAAGGAGTGGAAGCATAAGGTATACCTTTTTCCGAAGTGGCACACGGATTATATGGAGGAGCTTTTGATGCTGGAACAAGAAAGAAAGTGGTTTGAGAAAGGGGGGACTGTGCTGATGTTCTCATTCCTTCAAGAGGACTCCAAACAGCCCTCAAACGGTCCGAAGCAGAACTGGAACCAGAGCCAGGACCAGAAGCGGTACAGTCAGAAGACTCTGGTCGACCTCATTCCATCTAGTGGAAACCAAGTAGTATGGGTTGTCAGAATATCGAAGATTCTCACGGTGGTAGCAACAAGAGCAGAACTTCATGTGATATGGTAACTGGGGGCGAATAGCTTCATAGATGATTTGTAGGATCAAAGATGATGATGCTTACATTTACACCATATACCGCCCAGTCAATCATTTCAATTTTAATTTGTGCTTGGAAATCCAGATTAATCCTGGGCGCTCTTTTATTATATTGCAATTCTAATGCATATTCAGACATCTTAAATTCGTAGACATTGCCTTCCATTGGGAGTAATTCGATCTCATCCAACATAGCTCAAATTCGGATAGTCTATCCCTAAGTCTTATTTCACCGCACCCTGACAATTCGAAAAGTGAAGAGAAAGCGGAAGGTAACCGTGTGCCAAAAAGCGAATGCGCTACAATTACGAAGGTATTTGAAGGTTACCAGACACTCTAGCCAATATTTGATATTCACCAGCCGCGTCTGCAACCTACCTACAACATAAAGATCTTCTAAAACGTCCAAAAAAAAGTGCAAAAAAATCCTGACGCCTTGCGGCGTCGCCAGGGAGCATAAACCAGACGTACTGAGTTTTTCTATTGGGCTATCATTCCTGCGCTCTTCCGTTTTTAGCTAACAGGCATCATATTTCAGTGTGTACGGCCGTTGACTCAGTGGACTTAACCACTGAACCAGATAGACGATATTCCGTAGAAGCGTACAAATGATTGACGGTTGGTTGCTTACTAGGCTCGGTACTAAATGGGATTTACACGCCTTTTTTGTAAATGGGGGGCAGAGGGGGGGGGAAAAGGGGGAATAGATAAATTCATCTGCTACCCAAATATTCTACGGCCCCTGCAGTTCTGACTCGGCACGTGATCAATCAAATGTGGGGGTACCAAACCTAGACTGATTGTTCGAAAGCAAAGCATAAACCCAATCCTAGAGCTGAAATGTCATTGAGCTGCTTCATGACCTTCTTGAGAATAGGATGAGAAGTGTCTTAGTAAAATCACATGATTCATGAGAATCACCTCAATTTCGCTGCCTCACCTGCGCGACATCTACAACACCAACTGGCAACTGCATCACAAATCCAACCAACACCCCCTCGTTTAAAGGTTTCGCGCCCAACTCTTGTGTGCTGCGCCCTCCCCTGCCACCAACTATTTGCTAAGCCTTGTTTTGTCAACGGCCAATCGTCAATGATTCTGGTGGATTTGAGGCTATTGAGAGCTTGGCCGTGCCTCCGGCTTCGCCAAAGTGGACCGCCAAAGATTTCGCCCGCTCTGATTAGGCTAATCGTCTTTTTTTCGTAGATGAGATATTATAGTGTTCCCTAAAGAAAAGAAAGGATACAGAGTTTTACCCTCACCTCATCCAAATGGAAGTCAAGAGAATTTATGCACTTCATGGAGAGACATTCTGGTGATCGTCGTTGGTCCCAACCTGGATCCTCACTGCTTGGCGTCGTCATGCCGTGCTTCCCCATCACCCACCACGATGTTCGGATGTTGGGTACCCACAAGAGAGGATCTCGAAGGATTCGTCATTCGAACAAACCACCCAATCATAAGTTCTCCACAGACAACCAACGTTTCATGTACAGATGCTGGTCTGTAGATCCCAATTATCTCGGTGGGTTTGATATCAATATCACAGAAGAACCAAGGGCTACCACTTGGTACTTTTAATGGACCGTGTGGGACTTACATACTGTTGGTCTGCCGCAGCAAATCCTTTAATATTTCCAGTCTTCCACCTTTTCCCCCATTACTCTGCTATAACCACAAATCTGACAGAACATCTCTTTGAGTCTTTCCTTTCCGTTTTAGTCATTCATTTCCAACTTGATATACACACAAAATGCCGGTAAAAATGTTTTCGCCCAAGAGGATCGTTACGCCTCCCTATGGACGAACATATCGTGGAACTTTCAATGAGCGACTTCGAGCTTTGACAGCAGCCTTTCTGGTTGCCATCTTGATTTTCTATTACACAATCGACGAATATCATTTTTGTTCAACTTCCGACTTTGCTGTTCGGGACTTGTGGAAGGCGAGAGTAGACGCAGGGAATGATACCCTGGGTGTATGTTTTCCGCGCTAATAAGACCATTTAATACATAGTCTTCATATTTCCGATAGCTAATGCGATTTAGTTTCACAAAATACTTGCTCTTTCCTACGGTCCTAGCTGGAGAACACGGGGACTTATTGCAGCAGCAGACTACACCGGTCTTGATATTGAAATACCAAAGCAGACTCACCCTACCCCCGAGTTGGTAGAGGCGTTCCAGAAAATCCCATCTGATACTGGGAAACAGCCTTCCAATGGTTCCGCCTACGCATGGCTAGCACACCTCGACCTATTGAAGTACGTGATAACGAACAATTTGGAGACCACCTTGATCGTTGAAGACGACGTGGACTGGGATCTCAACATCAAAGAACAGATGAGACTCATCTCCGATAATATTCGTCGCTTCACAGAAGTCAACTCTACCGATTCCAGTCCATATGGCCATTCATGGGACATCCTCTGGATCGGGCACTGCGGAGAACGAACGGAAACAGACACTCATAGGATTGAGTATGACGATTCAGCTGTGCTACCCGCAAAAGTCTATACTGGGTGGTCCAACAAATATATGTTTAACATTGATGCTGGAAGAAGAGCAATCCAAGAAGGTGTCAATCCAGTCTGTACCTTTGGATATGCTGTTACTTTGAAAGGTGCAGAGAAAGTTCTTCAGTATGCTGGAAAGGGTGGGAATGAAGCTTTTGATATTCGACTTTTGCAAGGTTGCCAAGCCAAAGATTTGGATTGCCTGGTCGTTAACCCTGAAGTCATGCATCATTACAGTATGCAGAATTTACTTTTTCCCTTAAAGAAACCCTCGGTGTATCTTTCAGTTGGGAGCAAGTCTTCTCCGCCACTGTCTCGGGTTGTGATTCATGTATAACCAATGCTAATTTTTGCCAGCGCCATCAAAAGAACTAGGTTATACGAGCAGTGTCTACGAAGGCGATGGGAAGGGATCCTCGAGCGAAGAATCTCAATTCGAAAATATTATTGGAGGCACTGAAAATATTCTTCGCAGTGCGCGATGTAGAGTTCTTTTCGGGAGTACCTGCTTGAAAGACCATAGGGATTACTGAACAACGCAAACGAGTCGACAGTCTTATACCATATCGCTGGTATTCAAGCAAAGAAAATACCTGATAATACACAGGATACCCGGACCACGATATCTCATCTCTACCAGAGCACTTCAATACATGTAAAGATACAACGGGCAGTAGCCTCAATTACTGGGCCAATGGAGAGTCGTGATGGTCGATATAATTGGGGTAGGGGGCAGCTGCTTCCCTGAGCCGACTTGAGTTTCTAAAGCTCGATCATCTCAAAACGCCCGTCACGATCTGCAGGTGACCCACATGAAAACCTAATGGCTCCTTCCCATTTTACCGACGCCGGCATGGCGCCAATACGAGGAGACTGAAGCTATGGCACAAGTCCAAAATTTCGGCGGTGACAAAATTCTTCTAACGAATCTTTCGTTATAAGCATATTCTTTTGTTGTGAAGAATATATGGTGGATTTGAGGGACCAATCTCCCGCGCGTGCAGATCAAGAGCCTAATCTTGTCAATCGGAGAGAAGCCACATCAACCGGTTGTGACTAGTGAAGTGTCTGAGAAAATTCTGGGCAATGACTTAGGAACGAAGGAAAAGCACTAGGTTCAGGAAAGGGAATGAGATGCCTCGATGAAGGGTAGAGGGTGTTCAGGGGAAATCTGTAGAAATGGGGGATGGGTCGAGATTACTAAATAAGGAGAATGGTAATCCGCAGCCAGGAGAATCAGCGGCTATTGTAATCACTCGCGTATTATAGTAACGTTGTCATAGTCTATATAAGTGCTGTAGATATTTCAAACGACGAGAATAATTCGCAAAACATTCTAGGACGACGATACTGACGGTTCCACGCACTAGCTAGCTACAAAGAATAGATAAAGAATATAGAGGCACATAATACTAGGTAATATACGAACTCGTAATCAACTCCTATAAAACTCTTTCCTTCACAGCTCTAGTATCTCGCGTAAGCTTAAAGTTAACAAAATAATTCTCGAAAGCTAAAGAGAGCATTTGAGAGAACCCTTATTCTTCTAAAAGCGCTCCCATGATTCTCAGCCAAAGTAACTTAATGCTATATACTCTTAATACAGATAATATATCCTCAAATATGGGGACGTTCACTATCCCTTTTCCTGCATACCAGACGGCGTGCTTCCTCGGTTAGCCTCCTTGCCAAGAAAACATCTTCGAGTAGATCTTTAGAGGGAGCGTCGGGTCTATGAAGACCCATTCCTGGTGATAGTACTGGAAAACGATGTCTCTAGATTGGGTATCCAAATCACTAACATACACACGGAAAAGGTTCCATGATTAAGAATCTTGATAATTACACCTCTACCTTTCCACCCTGTAATGTGCAGGAAAGTTCCCTTCAGAAAATGATTCCTCGATTGCTTTTCATCCTTCACATATCGCTCGGGGAGTTCTTCGATCTATTCAACCGTATCTCCGCGGAAGCTTCAAAAACTGTAAAACACATATATAATCGTTTCACTTCGTCTCCAACACATCGTGTAAAGCACCACTTTCCCTTCCTTGAGAAACACTTCTCTGAGGGAATCTTAGCCCATGATTGTCCTACAACGGTGTCACCAAGTTGTTATTGTATATTTTGGAAAGTTGGATGTCGTAACGCTGTGGCGAGATTGGGAATGGCTCGCAGATATATCTCCTAGCGCTTTGGGGCCTGGGATCTCTTTTTTATCATCCTTGTCGTTATCATGGTCGTCATCCTTGTTCCAAATCTTCTTGAAAGTCTGTTCGTCATCGTTGATTTGCCATCGTACTTTCGGGGCTGCGTGTATGGTATAGGCGAACTTTGCAGAATTCTCGTTGCAAGATCATATGAAAGCAAGTTAAGCTCGTCGGACAAGTTATCGTCAAATATATCCAGATCTCCAATCAAGGCAGACCTGCCAGCCATTAGTCCTTGGTCTAAAAAGTCTAGATAAGCAGAGAACAACCTAAAGGTTGGTTCCTTCTACTTGAATCTTTCTGGATATCGCTAAAGTAATTCAGCACAAGAAAACATTCAAAAAAGGGTCTGCAAGTACGTACTTCCGCAGCCATCTCCCAGTCCTCGTCTGACAGCGACAATCTGCCCCTCCTCATCCTAACGGCGTCAATCAGATTTCGAAGGGATTCGAATTGCTTGTAGTCGCTCTTGATACGATTCCATTCGATTGACAGGTCTCTGTAGTTTTTGATTCGGCCGCGAAATGGGCTACTGCGTGATTCCAATGCTCGTTATTCAGATAGTGCTTGGAGGATGTTCCTTGGTCTTTCTCTTCTTGCAAGTATGCCAAAGTTCCTGGGTATTCTCGTAGGTACGCTGGAGGCTGGGTGTTTGCGAGGTTCTGTGGATTTCTTCTGGTGGTATCGTTTTAGTTCAAGAAAGTTGAGAGGATTGTGCTGAGGAAGAGATTTGTTTTTGTGTTTGGCAGAAACATCCATCTGGTTGAATCATCCATGATCGATCATTCACTTGCAGATTCTGCCATGCTACTGTAGCATATGCTAGATCGCAGAGTAAGAACGAATTGAAGGCCAGCGAGCTCAGAATCTGGCCAGCTCAGAATGATCGAACCCTTTCGCGTCTACAGACAATATTGGGTTTGAGATGCGCGCGCGTATTTTAGCTAAGATTTAGCGTGGACGGTTGTACGCACCGTAGCCTCACAAGGAGATATTCGTGCTCAAAATGATGGCTCTTATGGCTCTCAAGGGAGGTTAGAATACAAATCACTTTGGAAAATGTCGTTGTATCAACTTAGCAGATTCTTAGGCGGGCAGTCACTCAATGTCAAATTAAGGGTCATCACTCAGAATAATTGCTCCCAAAAAAGACTGCAATCGCAAGTCTCAACTTTAATTCCCGCCCTATTCCATGAAAACTGATCTCTCAACCAGCAGCGGAATCAGAGATTCCTGGGTCTCTGATAAACTTCTAACGTAAAATCCACTGCTGGTCGAAGAGAACAGTTACAAAGATCTCTTTCTCTTCTTGGACTTTTTGCCCTTCTTGCCCTTCTTAACGGACCCCTCTCCCTCCGAATCCTCTGAATCGCTTACAGGAGTGTTCAAGGCCACGCCCTTCTTAACGGACCCCTCTCCCTCCGAATCCTCCGACTCGCTTCCAGGAGTGTTCAAGGCCACGCCCACCAGAGTGCCGGCCAGTTCCGAGATCAGTTCGTCCTCATCGTCCTCTTGTGATCTGTTGCCTGCTGGTTGTGAGGGAGCTGTGAGACCAGATGGACCACCAGGGGTGGCAGGGACGGAGGGGGCACCTGTGGTTGTCAGTTTGTACTTCGATACAGAAAGCATGAAGCGACTTACCGGAAACGGCAGCAGGAGGAGCCGCAGAAGGAGCAGCAACAACAGCGCCAGCAGAAGCAGGACCAGCAGCCGCAACGGTTCGCGCCGCATGGGTGCGGACGTTGGGCCTGTGAACGCTAGCAATAATCTTTTAGCAACGAGAACCACACTGATAAGGAGGAGATGCATTTGATGAAGAATCTTTTGATCTCTTATAGGGGTAGTAAGCTTACTGGTTCTGCTTCGCCAACGTTCTCGCTCTCTCCGCTGCGGCCTCCTTCTGGTCCAGTGGCATGGCCACCCCTTCCAGTTCCTTCATTTTGGCCTTGTAGGCGCGCGTACCGGCTTGGTACGCCGCCTCTGCAGCCGGATCTCTTGGTCCTCTCGGCATTTTTTCGTGGTGTGGTTGATGTTGGTTTTCAAGAAAGTTGGTTGCCGGAAGGAAGAGTGTCGACGGTGTCGACACTCACAGAAACAGAAAATATTATGTGTGCTCGCTTATCCTCAAAGTGAGTTCTGGGTGAACCAATGGCGTGAAAGTAATTTCGCTCTTCGACACTCGGCTCTACTACAGAAACTCCGAGGTCTCTCATTTTGTAACCCATCAAGCATAACCCCCTCAACCCCAACCGCCTCTACTTCATCCTGGATCGCTTCAGACCAGAATTGGCCACGACTCTCCAAAGCCATCCTCCCCCTCACCGATGGCCGTCTTTGTCCATTAACCCATTATCGTGGCATCGGCCACGAGACGACAAGAACCAGAGCTAGAATTGACGCTTCGTCAGAAGACGGAAGGAATTACCGGCTGTTAAAGTCCAAACTTCGTCCACAAGCAAGATGCTCCTCCTCTTCCACTGGAGAGACAATATGTTCAGGATATGAGAACCTCGAGAGACAGATGAGAACAGTCCTGGCTTTGAACGACTCGAGGGGGTTGAATTCATCCTGGAAAGGTCTCTGGAAGGGCGTCGCGCTTTCGCGCATATGTCACTGAGGCTGTTATGGAAGGTAATCCATTCTGTTTTTGCGGCCGCCATTATGTTCTCAGTATATTCGCTCAGACGTTCTCCCCCCTTTCGACAGAGCAGCAAGTAGCGAGCCGTTCAGTTGGCAGGTTTGTTACCGGGGATAGTTCACCATCCTGTATCTGGTTTTGGGTGAGCAGCTGCAAGGTAGCTTTCAAAGTTATGATCAAATCAATGTAAGTATCTTGCAAGGTTGATGGAAGTCCAATATATGGGAGCCAAGCACTGATACGCTGGTGGTAGACCATTGAACCTCAAGATACAGCATCTGGCAATGCGAAACTCCGAAGCGAACCCCCTCCCCAGAAGGGCGAGTGGCAACGCAAGATTTCGCAAAGACGGCAAACCTTTTACGGACTTGTTACAAGGTGTATTTGAGAAGGAGTCCAAGGTACCCTAGCGCAAAGCGCCTGCGATCGTACGGTTGAAATTTGCGCGACGCACTCTGCGGTATTGCGTTCAGATGTCATACGATCGGGCTTGAGCATCCACTTCGCAGAGAAACTCGGAATCCAAAGGAGGGAACCAAAATCGACGATATACGTCTTTTTTTTGCTCGAGTCATGCTTCTGGAGCGGTCGAAACCATGTGCGGGATGTCACGGATATTGCAGCATTGCTGTGTTTCTTTCATCCTAAAGGCAGGCAAAATATTGTGGTCTTGTTGCGCCGAGTGGTCGATGAGGGGATAAAAGAGTACAGCAGAGGCTCAAGTCCTTGGAGTATGCACATATGAAGGCCAAGCAACGCCTTTCAACTTTGGCCATAGGTTGTGTATGAGCTAGTTTATGATCTGGCAAGGTTTGAAAGGGTTGGAAGAAGTTATACTGTCTTGGCGGTGGTTACCAGCTTCAGCTCATGACGGCTTGTACTGGCTCAGAACGGCTCAGGGGTTTGAACAAGCTGGCATCTTTTTCGGTTCGTATCGGCTTTAGAGTTCTTTGGAAGTTCTGCAGCTCTCTTTGTCGGGAAATGTACGTCTGGCCTACGGCTGTAGCAGGCAACCCATCCAGCTCTGGACTGTTCAAGTTGGGCTATGTTGAAGGCTCCTTTCTGCAAAACATCTTGTTAGCTTTTTATCAAGATGATTTGGACAAGCGAGTGGGGGTATGCTGTGAATACGTACCAGTATTTTCCTGGCGAGCCTAGCTAAGAGGGCCTCGCCATTTGAGCCTAGGTTCTGGAGAGATCCCTTCACACCAGAGTTTGGCGCTGAGTGAGGTTACGTCGTATAAACACTCAAATCTATCTGAGGTCAGCATTTAGTCATATTTCTTGTGTCAGAAGTGATTGTTGCGCACCTTGTCTTGCGAAAATCTTAGCAAGCATGCTCATAAGCTTGATAGGGGCTGCGCGCCATACTCTGATGCCACCGACACGGTTGGTACCACCAGAGAAGCCTAGGCGATATACTGCATGATTTGCGCAATCTTGTAACGAGACGTACGACTTCCAGGTTGGACAGTTTGGATGGCTGAACCTTTGGAGATGCGATTCTTGACGGTAGGTGGTGGTAGTGGTCAGAGGTTGAAGGTTGAAGATTGAGGGGTTGTGTGGGTTCTGCTGTGCTTTAAGCGAGCCGCTTTACCCTTTTACAACAACTCCGATCGGCGTTTAACTTTTCAGAAATCTTTTTGTCAACTACTCATTAAACGTCCAGAGTCAGTCAGCCCAGTTTTAAAGTGATGGCAATTTACCCATATTTTAGTGAAAGAGGTTTTGATAACTGATTTCCCTGACTGAATCAAGATTTGAATTTCTTTTTCGTCAAAGCACAATGTCTGTTTGTCCGTTATTCTTCATCACCTGTTGCACTAATGACCCCTCGAACACACAAACGCTCAATACTTGAGTACCAGCGAAATTTTCAAGTAGCTGGGGTCAATTGAGTTATCTAGAATACAGCATTCATCTGCGAAAGCGATTTTTCCTGTCAACCAGCCGAAGCTGAGGACGCCAGTAAGCTTAGCGACTGCAAACCTCAGAGGAAGCAGGGGAGGAGAGCACTTACGTGGTGTTGGACTCCATCTTTTGGTACAACTCTTGTCTTTCATCCACTATTTCAGTTACATTATTGAAGCTAGCAATGGAGGAAAAGAAATTACAAGGAAGCTGGCTGGGCAGATAGATGTTAAATCC
Source organism: Hymenoscyphus occultus (assembly GCA_900536445.1). Taxonomy (NCBI): domain Eukaryota; kingdom Fungi; phylum Ascomycota; class Leotiomycetes; order Helotiales; family Helotiaceae; genus Hymenoscyphus; species Hymenoscyphus occultus. The sequence continues at coordinate 65,070 of UNPT01000121.1, forward strand.
ATATCCTTTGAAATCCTTCAGTTTTTTTTAAATGGATGAGCATTTCACGAATATGTATCAAGTAGCTGATGAGCCAGCTACAAACCAGCTACAAACCAGCTTTATCTAGATTGGACTCATGCCGCCATGACCGCCATCGTTAAAGGGGGTTTGATCCCGTGACAGAGTAGAGAGTAACCTAGCCTATTACAGACTTACTTTCAAGAAAAAGCCATTCTATGTTCCAATCTTTCAGTTTTGGTTGTCTTCTTAAGATACATATGGCCACTTTTTACTAATTAAGGAGAGAAATGAGTGCAAGATAAAACTTATTGTCCTATCTCCAGTACATATAATTCAGACTGCAAGGTAAAAACTAATACTAATAATAAAAGAATATATTAAGGTGATAATTTATTTGCCAGAAACCTAAAGGAGAACTAGCTTATATAGTGGCTGGTATAATATAAGCTGGTCACATGACCATTTGCTTCATCAGTAATATATACAAAATAAAATTTGAAAAGTTAATATAAATGCTGTTGTCAGGAGTTTTAAGTGGAACTACTATGCTGGCCAGACTAATGTTGCCCAGGAGTTGGTTAGGCGAGTGCAGATGGAGCAGAGTGTTAGCTAGTGGCTTGTGAGTGACCCATCCACCAGTTGCAGCACACAATGCCTTGATTACATAACTCCATATAGTGCCTACGAAGGGAAGCTTGGTGGACACATTCGCAGAACAGAACATTTTTTTGGGAGTCAGATTCTTCCAAGTTGATTTACTACTGAATATCATACCCCTATATATGGGACACAGGTAGCACAACGAAAATAGAACCCATTAATTGTCACTCTGATGGAATCCTTCATTTCGTTGCCTGATCTGGTTCTACCTGGCCGATACTGGGTACCTCTTCACCAAACTACATGCTTCTTAACTCTTACTCCTGGAGCAATCTGTTTGGCTGGTGTGGAGGTTTCCCAAATATGGAGTGAATGGCAGACTGTTCCAGAGACATGATTGTATTTAGTAGCCTGGCACATGACCAGATAATCCTGCTCTCACAAAACTGCGTCATACAAACCATGCACTTTCCAAGACTGAGACTACAACAACACAATCAAGTCTTCTGTACCTTTCAATATCCTACGTGTACTTTTTAACACAGCACCTTGTCAAAGCCTCTAAGTTTCTGAAGAGCTTCCAGCATACGAGACAATATACAGAGCACCAAAGCCATACCAGCCACAGTGACTGTCGCACCTCATGGTGCTAATCAGTTTATGTCTTCCAACTCCATCAGCAATCCAACAGAACTATTAAAGAAGTCATGCTTTACAGAATTCAAGAAGTTGAAGGACAACCATATCTTGAAGACTTCATTTGACGAGCTTTTAAACGAGAACAAAATTTATTCTCATTTAAATGGTTTCATCGACGGCGCCTTAAGGGCTCACAATAACCATCACCATCTCATCATCCGTCCAGATGATGTTTGGCTCAGCATTCTTCCACAGTTCAGCGCTTATGTCAATAAACATGCAGAGAGCCTTCGAAATATGTTTGTTCCTAATCAAGGAGACAGTGAGCTGTTTATCGAGCTAAGCGGAAGTAAGTACTTGAATCTCTCTGAGAATATTAGAAGATGACTAATATACGATTCGACTATAGTTCAAGGAGCGGGCTATCTAGTCGTAGACTGGGAAAAGTTTGCTTTGCTCATGACAGAGCGAATTAGCGACAACATCGAGGACCCCTATCTAAAGGCTTGGATTCTCCCCGCATTTACCACGACCAACGAAACCGATCGTCTCCTCGCCTCTATTATCATGATGGCTACCCCTCAAGAAAAGGCTGAGAGACACACAGCAAACCTTTTGTGTGGATTGCCCTCGGTCACACTACTTGGAGAGAAGGAAGATTGGGAGAAACTTATGACGAAGGCAGAGCGACTTATTGCCGTCGGTGATGAACCTAAAGAATGGTTTGGGCTGCTACGACCAGTTCTTTCCAGATTCGTTTCCACATTTGACAATCCTACCTCATCTAAAACTACGGAATTCTGGCGAGAGATTGCACATTATGAAAATGATGGATCTGCAACGACACAATTACATGTGAGTTTATCACCACTTCACTTCAACCTAGAACCGCAGGTAAACTTACAAATCTTAGGGATGGCTCACATATTTTTGCTTCTGGAGCAACGACGGTTGCAAGCTGTATCGCGAACATTCGACCAAGGGACTTGAACTTGATGGCGCACAATACGGATATATTGATAGTGCTGACATTCCCAACGGTTGGTGCTCGGTTCCGGTCAAAATCGATAACCATGGTGTTGTGATCCATGCTACCATGGTTGCTGGCTCAGTTGGTATCAAGGTAACTAGTAGTGGGAAAGAATTCCACGAAAAGCCTGGTCAAACTGGTCCAGATACTGTGTCACCAATTCGTGGGTGGTGGTTATTTGAGTCAATGGTTGATGGGGAGCTGGAGGAATAGGGGTAATACCTTGGAAAAATGTGCAAGGAACAGGGAATAGTCGATGGGGGGATTCAGACAATTACGGCTACTTCCTACGTATTCTGTGAGGCGGAGGAATTTATGTAATGTTAGTAGTGAGCGATAAGGAGCACAATTAGTATTAAGACAGAATTTCATTCCTACGCAGATGTTTATTATAGACCATCCGTTATACTTGGAATCTATTCATGGCTTTAGACAACTAACTGGAAGATCATGCGTTGAGTAGATCTACGGTTTAAAGCTGCCCTACAAAATTATATCTATAATTCTCGTCATTATATCGTGATGGGCTTTGTGGCTTCCCAGATTAAATACGGAACGAAGACGTGTACAAAATAGCTGCTCTTAACATTCATGACACGCAAAGTATATACAAAAGGATACTATAAATGTTTATAGGTATGAAGCCTCGATCGCGAATCCAATAGTAAGCTTGATATGTCTCAAAACAGAAGGCCATTGAACGGATGCAAGGGTCTGTTGAATATATCAGTATATAGTCGTAAGGCATTTTTTATATCACGGTGAGGGACTTACATCACTGGCACTGTGAATCTTTGGGTTTGACGTGGCAAAGATCTCTTCATGGACGAAACCAGCAGCTATTTAACGTTAGAGTTATTCTTTTCGTTGACATGTTATACTTACGGAAGCCGTTGGATGTTGCGCTAGCATGATCGGAACATCCATAACCACAGGTGCTTGTCAAGGGGGTAATGCCAGTGTACTGAGCGACAATCAATCGAAGGTAAGTAGTCAGGGGTGCGTTCGTGTAGTCAGTGTACACAACCGGCTTTCCAGCTGGACTGTATCCAGTCATATCTTGGTTGAGGAAGGCAAGAACTGTCTTTGACGCGGATTTGTAGTTTGCATAGATACCCGCAGATCCCAGGAGTCCTCCTTCTTCACCTGCATACCAGTGAAATCTAAATTGGGTTAAGAAGTCAGTGTAATTCTTGAGAAGGCAGCTAGTAAGGCTGGGTGTATCGGGTTGCAAGTTGAACAGTAAACTTACTCAAGGGTGTTCTTTGGCTTGAAGCCGGATTCGATGAGAATTCTGAAAGCTTCAAGAATGGTGACTGTGCCAGTTCCGTTGTCGTCAGCACCGGGCGAGCGACCTGAGGAAGTTGATCCCACTGAGTCTTGATGTGCTCCCACGATAACTGGCAACAATTAGTGAAACTGTTTTGCAAACTTAGAATCGAAGTTTCTTACCCAGATTAGTTGTAGTTCCGGGGATCTTGGCAATTATAGAAGGCTGGTTGAAGGAGTGGGTGAACTTTGTGACAGTTATAGCTGAATTTGCGCGGGCGATACTGGTGACTTGATCAAACAACCACTGAGAAGATTGAGTGCCAGTTGCGCTTCTGTAGTACCGGGTGTAGAAGCTTCAGTGCTGTTAGCATGTTCCTAGTACTTAATGCAACCTAAAAGAACAAGAACTTACTTCGTGAAGGTTGTGAGCCATGCTGTTGGCTTCGAGATATCAATCTTCGCAATCGCAGCGTTGGCCTCTGTAACATGGGCCAAGCTGGTGGGATAGGTGACAGCTTGTGCGTATACCAAGGCGTTTTCAGTGCCCGAAAGAGCGTCAAGAACCTCTTGATCCTATATACATGTTGGTAACTTGGCGGATATGTGACATGAATCGATACACACCTTGATATCGGTTATATCAACAAACTTGATGTTCTTTGTAACATAGTTGTCAATCTTTTCTTCCTCCGTTACCCAGACAGATTCTGTTTCTGAGGTCTTGATCAAACAAAGGTCGTCTCGGACTTTCAAAGACTCAGCAGCTGGAGCAGCAGAGACCAAAACACATGTTGATGCCACAATGGCACCCAATGAAAGAGAGAATTGCATGATGGACAACAGAAAACAAGGTTTCCGGAAACAAGACGACGATGCTGGTTGATCAAGTGGAACCATAAACGAAGCGATTTCTTGTTTACATATATACCTTATCCCACTGTTCACATCACTTACGGCGTGCTCCCATATTGCGCTTCCAAGACTCGCCAAGAGCCATATATCTGCTAGCTTAGAGAGGAACGTCGCTTAGAGCATCCTACCTTCCGTTCCGAGCACTGGCCGTTCTGGCCAAGCCGGGAAAAATCACGAAATACATTATCATCACATTCAGAATCCAATTGCAGGTCATGTTTTCTGAATGAACGGAATCCTGGTGGGTGTAGGAAACAGGCGGATGGAAAGTGGAAGGGTGGAGGCCAGGGTCCAGATGAATACGATTGAAGAAGGATCTTTATGAGCTGCTGAACTGGGAAGAGCCAAGACTTGAAATTGATTAGGGTTGTGTTCTAGAATACGAAATCGTTGATATCGTACAACTTTAGAATCTAAAGCAGGGTTAGCTGCCAGGGGAAACTGCATGGAAGGAATCTGTGAGTTCGACACAAAGCGATGCGGGTGCGGGGAGTGACCCATGTTCTCGGCAGTGCGGGTAAATACCGACAAGTTGTATTTGAGCTTCTCCAGAATAGGAAGGTGGGGTCAGAAATGTCTCCGAACAGCTATATCTAGGAAGTGAGATGCAGAATCGTAACGCAATGTCGTGACTTTTATCAATCAGAATGATAAGCGCGGAAAAATCCCATACATTGTCTAAATTTGGATATGCACTTCATAGCCAATCCCAACGAACCATCAGAGGTACACCACCTTGATACTTCAGAGAATGATCCCCCTTGAATTAACAGTATTGCTAGAAAGAATTCAAGTAACACGTTTATGGATTGTAGAACAATTACGGGTACTACTGTTTTTTTTTTCATCCACTCAATCCTCATGGCATACATCAAATAATAGTAGCAGACAAGTACTTCATCGTTATTCAACATTCTCAGATTGAGATGGTTAATAGGCTTGAAAGATAGTTCGGAACCAATGTCACTTTTCATATCTTCAGAGCTGGTAAGTCTCAGGCAGAAGCATCCGATAAAAAAAAAATGAGATCATGTTGACCCCAGATGCATCTGATATTTGACCCTAAATGTAAGAAGCAAAAGCATAACCTAGCGGGACTCTTTTCCACCCAAATCAAATTCAGACAAACGACAAGAGGTATTCAATCACATAGGATGTATCAACTGCCGAAAAAACAACTAGTTAGCAGATCCCACTAAAGTGACGATATCGAAACGTGATCTGTCACATGACTCACCCCCTTCTCGCTAACAGAGTACTAGTTAGACACCAAAGAGTCTAGATCCAACAGCTACCGAGCGAACTAATGGATAAGAAAAAATGAATGATGAAGATAAATAATCAGCTTCGCCCAGATGTTTAGATATCACTCCACAGGATTTGAACAGCCAAAAAACAAAAAACCCCACTACACAAAAGTACAATTTCCACTACAGAAATATCATCTGGATGGAAGAAAAACCACAAAGATCCACAACTCATTCTCACAATGCGATCCACAATCCTTACCCTATACCTCACTCTCGTCATCCTCGCCATTCTTCCCCCTACCACACAACTCCAGCCGTTCATCGAGCCAAAATTCTGGTTCGAGGCATGGAGAGATACAATCAAACCTGACGCCAAACATCCCATGTATCCACCTAAACCTTGGAAACCTCGACCTACCATCCAAGAGCGAACCGAACCTACAACTATGCCAAAGATTGCACCACGTAAAGGAGGTGGTGGAGTGGCGGGAGCACGGGGAGGTAGCATAGGACGGGTAAGCTCGAGTGCAGGGCGCTTCAGCTCAGGTGGAAGAATTTCTAGCAGCAGTGCAGGACGTACTGGTAGTAAGGTTGCTGCTGCAGGAGCGGGAGGTCTTGCTGGAGGGGCTGGCGGTGCGATGCTTGGGCCTCTCGCTGGTGGTGGTAGTGGTAATGTCACAGCAAACGATGCTGCATCAGGGCCTGAATTTGAGGGTTATAAGATGTGCTTGGGGTTTTTGGTTTGGGCTGTTGTAGTTGGAGCGATTCTTTAAATGCCAGAATGGAATTGAATGCAAAAATTCTGAGACGGGCTGGAGAGTTGGGTGACCAGTTTTGCCTTGTTTGGCACAGGGATATCATAGACAACGATTGATCTCACATTTCGAAATGGTGTGTTAGAAGCAAGTAGCAGAATAGCAAATGCTATAAATCCAACTGAACATGATATTTGAACATCAGTCACCACCTCCAACTTGTGAATAATCAAAAGTATATGGACAATTCATGCCTTGTTATGTCCAAGTACTTGCCAATCACAAGCATATACTCGGCTTCTCACTTCCTCCACGGCAGAAAAAGGATGAATATACCACCAAAACCCATGTGAAGATTGTTGAAGACAGCCGTAACTTTGGGATGTGTAATTCATTGAGTTCTTGAGTTGCCAAAGTTCGGCTAAATTATGTACTTGGAGATTTGGCTGACAGGATATGGTGCATTTCTCAGAAAGGCTCCTTGAAAGTTCTTTTCATGATATTATTTGAAGATAGCTAGACAATCCAATTTCCAAGTTGAATGGGTGTGTGTCTGTACAAATCTTCAGTTATTGACTATTAAAAACAAGATCAGCTAGTCCAGAATAACGAAGATACTAATAAGCCTTGGGACGACTAAAATTCAAAACCTCAAGTTATTCCATATTCCGACTAAGAATTTATCTGTGTAGAGATTATCAACCATCTCCACCATTCAAATATGGGAAGCAACTTAATCCCACTCAATGAATCTGCGAATCACCAAAAAGTTACAATCTAAGTGCAGCCATGAAATATCTTAATCACACAACCCTTATCATTTATTAATCACCCACCCACCCTTTGACTCTTATCCATCTCAGAAAGGGCTATATAAAGAATCTTCATCGATCCTAGTGCCCACCAATTTCTACTTCAAACGCACACAATTTCCAAACACAAAGGCACGCAGACTGAATACAACAACAAAAACAACCATAATAGCCATCAAAATGAACTTCCTCACCACCACCAACTTCCTTCTTGCCTTCCTTGTCACACTCTCACTCACCCAACCAATAAATAACGAAGTCACAAACCCTCTTCTCCCCAGCCGCGAAGTCAACCAACCTTCTACACATGACACCACACATGTCAACCCACTCAACGTCACTGAGCGGGTGGTTGTGGCGGCGGGAGCGGCGAGCGTAGCACTTGCAGCAGGATCATCGAGGCACTCTTCAGCAACAAGCACCCAACAACACAGTATCGGAGCCATTATCTTGAGTGCTCTTGTGGTAGGATTGTTGATTTAGTACCAATGAGGACCGGTATATCAAGTACAACCAGAGTTTCTGTACGAACAGCAAATTTACTTGAGGGGAATGGCATTTTAACTACATCCTGGAAATGGTTGGTCGATGTTCTAAGCGGGCTTAGAACATAACAAGATTTTGTTGGATGGACGATTAGCGGTAGTAGTGGTAGATCCTTAGATGATTATTCATAACATTACCTATGTTGATAGAGAAACTTTAAACACTATTGACTTCTTTCTATTAAGGATATCCTGAGAAGAGCCATCTATTTCCATATCTCCGAAGAAAACGAGCCATATATTAAGAAACGAACCCCCAACGCCTAATCCAATCTAACCTAAAGCCCTAGATAAAAACTCATAATTATCACCTTGTGGATGTTTAAAAGTTCAGATTGGACTCACATGTAGCCAGCAAAAGTCTATATAAACACCCCTCAGCATGTTGCTGTCTTTCAACCTCAACTTTCACTTCCATTTTCACATCAGCCACACCAACCAAAATACAAAACCCAACAATCAAACCCAGAAAAAAGCCACCATGAAATCCCCAACAGTCTTCATCACCCTTCTCCTCGCCTTCCTCACCAGCCTCTCACTCAGTCAACCAACAACCCCCCAATCCGCCGACGTCATAGAAGCCCCTACTCTCGAAAACGCACAAATCCTTAAGCCCAACGAGACTGAACGCATAAGTGGTGCGGGTGTAAAAGTATCTGCCTCGTTGGGATCAAACACCCAACAACACAATCGTGCAGCCATTCTCATATGTGGAATCTTGGTTGGATTATTGGCTTAACACGTTGTTTCAATCTTGGATTTGGGACTGGGGGTTTGGGTAGTGGAGACATTTGGCGAGAGCAGTTCTTTCGATATTTTGTATACTAAGCGGGCTTAGAACAGAGTAGTGTCTTTGTATTGGCATTTATCTTACGGCATCGATGATTTATCGTTAGAGAAATGCTAAGTAAATTACGAATAATATAAGTTGATATCCTTAAAAACATATTGATTACAGTACTAAGCGGAAAGTCCGAGCCATTTACCCTTTTTACACCGAAACTCGGCATAATCACCTATAGAAAAAATGTAAAAGTCTATTCACAAATATAAAGTCCTTTATAAGATCTCTTTATCTTAACGTTCCCTTCCTATCTGTCTCTTTCGATTTTGTTAGATAACATATAGTATTAAGTAAATTAGGTCTAAAGTAGTCTATTATTATAAATTACGCATTCTACACGAAATTCGGCCGTTTTCGGTACTAAAGTAGATAACTCGAGAACATCAGAATGTATACTAATAAAGACTTTCTTTATAACTTAATCCACCTATATAGGAGTACTAGTAATATACTCAACTAGAAGTTTATAAGAGGGATAAAGCTTTCATTAATAAAACGTAAAGTTATAGGCTATTAAAAACTAGGCAAATCGTCGTTTTTGGGTGTTCTTCGGCTAAATGGTTCAGACTTACCACCCTGTACCTCTAGTACACCTATACCCCTATTCTTAAACTTTACGTGGAATGAGATATTATGTTTTCCCGTGCATACGTGATTTTGTATCGTTATCTTCGTATCCTTACTACCTACAAGTACGCTTCGTAAAACAAACTAACTAAAAATAAAACAAATCAACATCACACCCCATCCCTTAACCCCCCCCAACAATACCAGGCATAACCCTCGATGCACGATTATAAACTCGTCAATTTGTCCTTCCAGTGACCTCACATTCAGAAACCCGTATACAAACCATTCAACGATAACAATAAAATACTATACTCATAACCTCCCCTTCCCTCTTCCCCCTCCTATCAAATCAAATCACAACCACAGGCCCAAAGTCTCAGAAAAAGACTCACAACAACCACGATGACTCCCAAAGCAAACTCTATACCCGCGCCTACCCCCGCTCCCCTTCAAAGAGAAGCTTCATGAATGCCCATTACTATCGTTCTGCCCTGCAACTTCTCCTCCGTTCACACACACACACACAAGTCCAGCACCAAAACCCAAAAAACACAAACATCTCCAGACCAACCATCTCCAAAATGAAATTCCAAAGCCATGTTACCCTCATCCTCACACTCCTCACCACCCTCTCATACAGTCACCCAACAAACTCCCAACTCGGTCCCGGCGCTATCGAGGACGCACCTACACTCCAAGACACAGAGATCCTCAAACCAAACGAGACTGCACGGAAAGGCGGTGGTAAAGGTGGTAGCGGTGGAGTAGTGTCAGCGTTGGGATCGAGTAATCAACAATACAGCAGCGTAGGCGTTGTCTTGGGTGGGATTCTGGTTGGATTGCTGATATGATACATGTGAAAACACTGCTGGGGAAGTTAAGGATCTCAGCTCACGATCGTTTTTTGGGGGGGGGGGGGGGAGTTTGGTTGGATTATTGTATAAGATTTGTACCCGGCGGGGAGGGGAAGTTGAGAAGGTCATGGCGAGAGGCAGAGGAATTACATCACATTATCCAGATCTCAGGACTGACTTTCACGACCCTGATTATGTCTACCTTGTGCGTTGGTTCGTGATTATATGCCAAGATGTTATTGAACAATACCACCTTCCCCACCCTTCTCCCTCATCTCCCTCAACAACTCTTGATCATCTTTACTGACAGGCACCCCCTCAATCTTCTTAACCCTCTTCCCCTCCCTAAAAATCATATAACCCGCCGCAGCAGCCACAATACAAGCTAACGAGATCAGCGCCCCAACCGCAGCACCAGGCCTCTCGAACCGATTGAAGCCCCACATGAATACACAAAGCAAGATCTGAAGAAACGTATTCAGGACAAACATCCAGACAATGAAATCCAACAACCAGTACTTCGAGGGGGAGGCACGCTCACCCGTAAGTGGTACATCGGGTGAGACTTTGATGGGAAGTGCGAGTGCAGACTCATTGACGCCAGCAGGGAGAGAGTCTGTAGCAGGGTGGAAATTGATATCGATGTCTTGACTCCCTTCAAGACGGAACCAATCTCGATGGATGCCAGCCAACTTTCTAAGTGCGGTCTCTTTCCTTCTCAATCGAAATTGCAAAAGATACCAGAGATCTCGAAATCTCCACGGAATGAGTCCTAGACCGGTTACACAGAACAGCGCATTGAGGATTTGGGCGGTAATCTCCAACCATATCTTGGCTCCACTGTAATCGTCGTTGTAAGATGGGTGTGCCATTGCTGGCGTCGCATGAATGAGAATCAAGAAGAGCATTCCACCCCAAGCGACGATATTCAATGCATATATCGTGAGAAGAAACCCGAATGGGGTAATAATGAATCTCCCAAATCCTCTCAGCGCAATTAAGGTTGCCTGTTTTGTTGTATGCTTGGGAGGGAATTGATATCCGTTCGCGTAGGGCACAGAATGATCATGGGCTGAGTTGACAATGGGTTCCCCAGATTTTGGAATCACGGCTTCAATCTTCTCCTCCACCTTCTCTGTTATCGTTTCGACCTTTGTCGGCAAAGGAATTGACGCTGTTCGTTGTCTGTGTATTTGCATAACTTGGACATCAGTATCGCGGCGCGCCGAGCTATTTCTTCTTTGTCCAGGCCCAGACCACCCGTCAATTTCGAAGTTTCCAGTCTGGATATCATTCAACGTTGGGATATTGGAGCCCACAGATCCAAATGCATGGAACATTCCAACCGGAGGCCTCGATTGACTAAATGTTCTCTGCGCGTTGCGAACAAGTTTCCCAGCTGTCGTCGTTTCATTTGATGCGCTCGAGTCTGCTGCTAGCACCACATCTCCTGGTACATTTTCAGGGGCAGTTTCAATCGAGGATGACATTGAAACATAGAGCTACTAATCATTCAATGAATATTCTGACTTTTGTGCTGCTTGATGAGTTGCAATAGCAGGCGTTTGTTGTCGAAAGACGATATCCTTTGAGGCTATACATCTCTTTATCAAAAGCCTCAGAGTTCGGGGTGGCAAGGGGTTATCATCCTCTTATTCTCGGAGTTTGATAGGCGTTGAACCTCGCCATCCTATCAGGGTCACCAAGGCCGCCAATGCAGCGAATGAGCTCTATGAAGACCGCTGATGATGCTGCACGTCGCTGACTGTTGGGTACCCTGAGTGAGACGCGCTGCAAGCCACATCTAAAAGCCGATGGATTTATTGCAAGCCCGTCTACAATCTAACTGAAAGACCCAGTTGAGGCTAGAAAAACTTTTATCCAGTTGCTGGAGACGCAGTCATGCTGGTACCAATGTCCGTTTTGGTCATGGCCATTGGTGATGCATCGCCATTGTAACGCGGCAAGCCTGAATCTGCATCAGGAAACGCTGTCTTCAATCAACCAGTTTTCCAACCGCAACTGCTTGCCCACGAGATTTTTCCAGGATATACATCATCTCGGATAGCTGTGTATGTGAGATTTCAGACGTGTTCGTCGAATCACAGCCTGGCCCCGGCCGTATGCCACGATCGTCATAGTCTTTGGATTGGCGAAATATTCGTATAAGTGCTGCCTGGCCGGTTTTGTGTGCACTATCAGAGCCGTTGTAGATTTCCCGCACATTGATATGGCCTTTGTTCATACAAGCTCCATCTCCCCACGCTCAACCTGTTCCTTGATATCCGACCATCTGGCAACGACAATCTCCCCCCGTTCAACCTCCACCTCTCCATCAGCGTCTCTCCCTCTCGACTTGACATATACGCCGCCCTCTTCCCCAATCTCCTTCGAACCAAGACCCCTCGCAAAAACGCCGGCTTCCTCATCCGGACCGCCTATCATTGAAATACCTCCAGCGGTATCGTTCAAGTTCTGTAAATTCTGCGGGAAGCTACCGAGGAAACTACTCAGGTAATGTTGATGAAGCAATTGCTGATGTCGTGTCGCATAAGCTATCTCAGTCTCACTGAGCCTCTCTTGTAACTCGGGCGTGGAAAGGAAGTACAGGGTATGTTTATCGATTTTCGCAATTCGCGCGCGTAGGTAGGATCGAAGGAGGAATTTCCACCGCTCAACCTCGGTTTGAATGATGATCAGACTAAAGTTTGTTTTCGGATCCATGTCGCCTGTCAATTCCTCGACCTTTTCGATTTGTGCCTTCACTCGTTCGGTCGCGCGTTCGATCAGGCCGTCTTTGGGCCATCTAGGGAGATAGGTTGTCAGCTGTGAGGCTCGAATTGAGGATTATCGAAGTAAATATACTGTAGGAGGTCTATAGTTCCGCGTTCGTTGACCCAGGCTCTAGTTAGTGCTTGTAGGTCAGCTTGTCCTGAGGGCTGTCGATGTCCGCTGTCGTAGTTTTCGTCGAATGGGTCTCGATTGAGGTCTTGGAGAATATCTGAGATGTCCATAGTCACCTTCGAGAAGAAATTATGCGAAGCGCGAAGCAGAACTAACGGACTTGGTACGTCAGGTATTCTGCTGTACATACAGCAGCGCGGTTGTTAAATTCTATGTTGGGTTTCGCGTCAGTTCAGGGTTGGGTCGGCGCGGGGAATGACCTCACGGGAAAGCTTGGTGGGGTGGGGCATCACAGCTACCCTGCCACAACAATCTGTGTCGCAAATAATTCAATATTCTATTATTACGAATATATGGAGAAGAAAATTTCCGAGAAAAATCCGGGAAGCTTACCATGAAATAATTAGCCAAGTCGTTGGGAGGAGTTGTCGTGGAAAGGGGAGGCCTGGCCGGGCTATCTATTTACTACATCCGAGCTTCGCTTATCGAATTATCCTCATGCTTTCACAAAACCCCAGATGATTACAGGGAGGACCTCGCAAGCCTATCTATACGCGCTGAGACTATTACTTGTGAAAGTTTAGCAGATAGGATATAAAGTACAAAACCTCAAATGTCTCTCTACTTTGCCCATTAGTTGTCGAATAATAATGTTCTATAAGGTATTAAGGCCTGAAAACAAAATAACAATTTGACAATTACAGCAGAACCTATTTATCTACTGGAGTTCTCGATACTCTTCAGAATGATCCTGCATCTAGCAATACCTTGAGAGGCTTCTCGTAATTGGTTAAAGAGATCGAGCAGTTTCCTCGAATATATGCAGCACCCCATAAACAACTTTTACTGAATAAGAAAGCGGTTATGCCAGGTCGCTGGGGCTTCAATAACTCCCCGATTTAGGATATTACGTTAATCCGTATGGATTAATCTAACAATTTTATCTGAGGTATGAAAACCAATGCGCAGGTCTGGCAAGAGAACCACGTGCAAGCCCAATACAGGTCGCGGTTTGGGAAGGTGAATAACAGTAACGATAAATTTGCTTGATCAACAGGGTAGGCATTGCTATTTCGAGATACGCTCTTGGAGTTCATCAGAATTATTGCGATTGGAGCAATCATCAGATCCTTCGAACCTCAACTCATCCGGATAGGCTGTGAGCGTTCGCTTAAATACTTGGCGGGCATCACTGAACTGAAGGGGTACTGCAAAAGAGGTTGTGTGGCAAATCTAGGATTCTGTATTCAGATGATTCACAATGTTTCAGACCTTCTGTATCATTACCTAATAAGCTGTTGAGATTCAAGGCTTCCCATTCAGTTCCCGATAACTGAGAGTAAGTTGTAGTCAAAGTGGAGTAACTGCTGATTCCACAGATTCCACGCAGACCCCCTCTCCTTGTACGCAAGAGTTTTAAGATCTGTCCTGGCTATTCCCCATAATTACTAACTCAATATCATTCCCTCAAACTCTGCTACTATATAATACAGATATTGCGTATCCCATCTTCGCAGATACATGAGTCTCGCAGCCGTGAGAAATAATATCTTTGGATTTTCTACGGGGCTTCTGGATGACGCAAGAAATACAAGCAGTAGCGGAGATGCCCATTCAGCCAAGCAGCTTAATTGACTGCGCGGCATAACCTCCCAAGTCTCAAATGAACGCCAACGTTTGTAGCTCTCTGGATCAAATACTAGTTGTTCCATAGGGCCATGGAGTGTCCAGTGGATCTTGTAGAGATCTTTTTGCGCAAGGCCGAGCATGAGTGATTCATATTCATCGAAATGGCCAAAGATTTCGTGCACTAAATCCAATGGAAGATCGAGCAGACGGAACACTTTGGTTTTGGAGCCTTCTTTGCTTAGTGTTATATATGCTCGATCTGCGCTCTGACACTCACTGGGGGTCTTGACGTTCATGAACCTTCTCTTCTTCTGATTTAATTGCTCCGAAAGCGGCCCATTACCGAAGACCTCTTCGCTCATTCTCTTTCGACTCGTGCCACCAGCAGATGCCGAGGACTGATCGCGTGTCGTGGAGTAGTTCATATTCATCTCGATGTCTTTGCTGACTTCCATATCGGTGTCCATATCCATGTTGGAAATCGAGGAACTCATGTCGCTTTGAGGGAATGTTGATGAGAGAGCACGAATTACCAACGACGGCGGTGCCGTGGGTACGTACGGTTCCATCTTTATCAAAGGCCGCAGCGAACATGTGGGAGGCTTCGTTGCTTGTTATTCAGAACTATATATGGGCTATGACAAAATGCCGCCAACGATCGAACATTTTCGGATTCACTATCTCTATTTTATTGTATTTCTAAGCACCTGAAAACGCCACCATATGCAAAGCGCTCTATACCCGTGCTCTTTCTGACCAATATAATTCAGTCTTGAAATAACACGATATCACATGAGTTATAGACCTTGTGTCTGTTACTTAATGGATCCCTGCAAGTAAGTTGCTCCGACTCCAGGTCGGTTTGGCAATATGCTCAATAGGTCAACTTGACAGTTTGGCTTACTGGCTCTAAGATAGTACCAACGTGATAACAATGACTTGTTGGCTTGAATCAAGACTCACACAAAATTCTTGCCTGCATAGTATTGTTGTGTTTTTGTCACGAGGTGAAGACGCGTTCTGCTGCTCTATGTTGATATGAATATTGACGTCCATGAATATCTTTTGCCGACCCCGCGTCCGACTGCCCCATATACCTTTATGTCAACACAAAACAAAACTTTCTTCTTTTCTCTCTGTCCAGACTTTTTCAATGCCAACAAACCACAAAAATGGCTTCTCAAAACCTACCCCAACAACGCTCTCGATCGGTAGCTCAAGTGCCCCATCTCGTTGAGCTGCCACACGACATCCACCTCTCGATTCACGATTACATTGACGAACCCACATCCATCCTGCTCGGTCTGACATGCAAGCGAATGTATAACGTCCATCGAGAGAAATACAGCGGCCGGCCCGTCTCCCTGAATGCCACCGTCTACTGTCCTGAGTTGGACCATCAGGTTCGCTTGTATACATATTTGGTAGACTGGTTCCCAAAACATCCCCATTATCCCTATGACCTGATGCTCATTGGATACTCGAGCAATCTTCAAGAGAACCTCTCGCCTGTGCCAGGAGCTCATGTCCCCCCTATCACACGCCATCTAATGGTCGTTGAACCTTCAAGATGGAATGAGGTCCAACAAAAATACAATTGCCTCGTTATGAAGGTTGAAGGAACTAAGAGCATATGGTACAAACCTGAGATATCCGTCATGCCTCGCCCTCCTAGACTGCAGCACTTTAGCATCAAATGCGCAGTGGTCGGTCGTACGCTCAAAAACAAGCAAAACCCCTAGTCGGTTCTTGCCTAGCTGGAAAATTTGCTACTGTGTGTACTCTTGTCAAAAACAGTTTGAACTGAATTAACTTGAATTATCTCGTGTTTAGGTCGAAGGTCTTGGCGTGGTCGCCTATCGCTAAGAGAAACGCTCGGACTTTGCGATAAAGGGGGCCCAGTGAAGGTGACAAGATGATGGTGTTGCAGGGGGCAAAATGTATGGATTTCGTGGGGAAGTGATTGAAGGGAGAGTATGATAACATCAGTCGGATGCTCCGTTGTTACGATGTGTATCGTGAGTCTTGACTACGGACTTGATACTTTCCGCCCAGCCAGATCTAATATAACTCATTCACCAATTACGAAATTGGCCAATTGTAACACCGCTTCAGTGACTTTCGGTAACATTCTAATCATTCTCAAGATTTTGATTGCTGTATTTGAATTCTTCTACGGTATTGTTAATCGATGTACTCCATAAAGTATCTGATTTTGAGAGTCACAGACCAGGTATCCTCTTAAATTTCAGAATAAACTTCCACTTATACATAACAAACTTGCGTCCCATCCTTATCTGCTTCATTATATTCAGTCTGCAAACAAGCAACCTTGCCAGCCTACGGCGGTAGTTCTCTCCCAAGCGCCCTCCACCATGCGGATACTAAGTCGGAATCATGTCCCATGTTACGAAAAGGCGGGAGTCTATCGGCAAGTGGATCTCCTCCAACTCCGTTTTGCCATTTCTGAACTACAGGCCCATATGTAGGTTTGATATCTTTGTCTTGATTCCAACCTATGAAAACAGCTTAATTTAAATTAGTATCATTTTACGTATCAGTAGGACAGTGTTGGGCTTACAAAGGGCGAAAAGGGTATAGCTGTCGGAATTATGTATCTATAGACTTGAAGTTAATTTTGTCATTTTTGCTAATAATAGCGAGTTTCGAGACAAATAGAGAATACTAACAGCATAAAACGGACCATCTTTTAGTTGAGCTAAGGTAAGGCATCTCTGCGGGCCGTATGCCATAAGTGTCGCCAACTTGGTTTCATCGGTTTCTTGTAAAGATTCTTTTACAAAATCCTATGATATGGGATTAGTTTCAAATATAGAATGGGCGGGAAAAATGCTGAGCATACATCATCTGCGAACCCCGTAGCGGCTGGCCAAAGCAGCGTGTCTACAATACTACCGCGCAAAAATTGGGCTACTATATATTAGTAGACCCTCCTAAAATTCATACCCGATTGAAACTCACTAAACTTTTCTCCTCCTGGGATGACCGCGTGAAAGAATTTGGAATCTCCAACAAAATGAACTAGTTCATGGAAAAGAAGAATCTGTCTCGTACTCGTCATTGTAATTAATTGTTGGAAGTCTGGATTCCCAAGAGGTAAATCAAGTTCTAAGAACGATGGATAAGTCCTAAACTTGTCTTTGTAAAGTCTTACTTCAGGACTGCCTCCAACAACCGCATACGTCCCGTCAAACTTTTTGACGCGTTCTTGCTCTTCCGGGTTCCCCGAAAGATCGAGTAATATTATTTTGAGTTTAGACATACTCTCGGGGTCTTCTCTAATGTTGGCCAACCGAGCGTAAACATCTTATTATAGTTTGTAGTTAGTATATAGGGTCAAAAAGAAAGATATGATGGGGACTAACACATGACGTTCATGTAATAATCTGAACTGCCGAACCATTGAAGGAACAGAGAATGTTCAGGACTGATACTATCTAAAACTAAATAAGCCATCTCCGCGACTTGGTCGATATAGCGTTCTATGTCGTCGGCAATTATAGGAGCCAGGGGCTGAGTTCCCATGATCGGGAAGCCAATAATTTCTAACTCTGCTCTTTTATTAAGAGACCTCGGCAATTGTCGGGGGAAAACATTTCGCGCGAAGGATAAGTAAAGGAGGCAAATCGATAATGTCGCTCGAATATGACGCATTTCTGGAAGCATCAACTCTTGGGAAGCATGGGGGCCAATTGGCGGCCAGGAAAAAAGATGACTATCGACCCGCTGCTATATAAGGAGGGGAAAGTAGTTTGGAGGTTAAAATAAATTCGGCTTTGGCTCCAGGATCACCAATAATCTAACAGTCTGTTAGATTTTAGCTATAACGATAGTAAAGCGAAGGAATCATTGACGTAGCACTGTAGTTCTGGTCAAGACTCAAACATCACATAGTTTATATAACAGATGACGTTATTTTAGGAAATCTATAATAGAATTGGCAGATCTTGGGAATAAATGAAAATCAAATACATTAGTTAGATATTGATTAGATCAATGTAATAATTTAGTAAACAGCCTAGGCAGCTCGGGTCGTTCCCCTTTTGTTAATCTCCGATATACTTCCACTTAGATTAGAGAATCTAATTCGCTTGGGAGGCTATAATATAGGTTTATACCCGTTCACGTGCCGTTATATAACAATTGCGAGGGGAACGACCCAAGCTGTCCAGTCCTTTTACATAGCTCGAGTAGGCAGGCATACCCTGGACGGCTCCAGCAATACCATAATAAGTATGGAGGCTTAGACGGTAAACAGCACTGGTCGCCCGCCGTTATTTATTTCCAAAATACCTCAACATAATTCTACAGTCTAATTGGCTTAGAAGTCTATGACGTAGGGTGAAATCCTTTCTATAGTAGTAACATCGGACAATCCACTCTAAATACGGAACGAATATAGGTTGATACAATCCACTAGTTTTTAATAGATTTATACCAATTTTCTCCTGTGGCTAGATGGTTACTAGCATTTTGTGCATAGAATGTAGCTAATCTTAGTAAAGCTAATCAATAGTATCTACGTATTTACTCTACCTATATTATCCCCTCAACGGCATATATGTACAGGTAAAGTTTTAGGTTTGCGATACCCACTTTTAGTCTTGGTACTCAATAATACTATTACTTGATTGGTGCGGGGCAAGTCGAACCAAGGCCCGTAGCGCGCCTAGGTATTATTCCGATCGGTCCGACCGCTCAAACAGGAAATCGCAAACCTAAAACTTTACCTGTACATATATACCGTTGAGGGGATGAGTTCCGTATTTGTGGTGGATTCTCCGTTACGTCCGCGCTCTTTAAGTCATATCCTCGTATACAAGGAGTACTTGAGTAAAGAGATGCGAGCTATCTGTACTGGGACTTCCCTCACTGGTGTGTGCGTAGACAGAAAATGGTAGGTAAATAAGAGATTCACTTGTACTGTACAAATAGGCACTGGTCTGAATTCTCAGCAGATACTCGACTATCATTGCTACAAAGCATAGAAAATAGTTGGTTGATACGTCCACCATTTCTGCTGCTTCACGGTGCCAATCCTCCGCAGAGTCTCGTAAAATACATAGGGCGTCTATTCGAAACTATCCAAGACCAAGCTTCTGCTTGACGAACAGTGCATCTCGTATCAGATGGTTCTAGATAGCCGAGCGTAACATATTCCAGCTTGCAGTTCTTCCAAGTTGGAAAGAGTCAATTTAAGGGGAGTTTTTGCCTCGAAGTATTTGATCCCAGAAAAGCTCCCATCAACCGAAACGACTCTCACTTTCAAACTGCCACGTATACTATCACCTTCAATCAGCCTTTTTTGTAATTTTGCTGGAATTCTTAAGTACGGCAACATTGTAATGAGTTCTTCTGCAAGTCTCTTAACAACTGAAGGCAAGTTGTAGAAACGGACACAAAGTCGATAAAGCGCGCGACGCATATGCATCTACCGAAGGGAGAAAATCTTCTACTGCTCCTTCATTCTTTGGGTTGCTGCCATTAGTTTCTGATCTGTAGGCTAGGAGGATTCAAATTGTCCCCTTTGGGGGAGAAGGGGGGTTCTAGAACTGTGCACCAAAACTCTGCTGCTATCTGGTACTAAAAATAACCTTTGCATTCTCAACGGCCCTCATTACGTCAATATCACGCACTATGCCACCTATTGCCTGGACAGTACTAGCTCGGAGGTTTTTTCAACTAGAACAAGGAGGTGCACGACTGTTTTGCTGTAAAGCTTTGGTGTACGGAGATTTTAAGTGCCATAAGAATCCCCCGAACTTTCCCGGAGATAGCTTCTTTCGAACTGCTCTAAATGAAGGTATATAAATGAGAGCTATTTAGATAGGAAGTATATCTAGACCAACCCCGGAATAATTATCTAATTCTTGTTTCCATGCCCAATCGACAACCTGTATGTTCCCATCCACTTAAATATTGGGATAAATTCCGAGCAGAGTTTGTGCGGTGTAGCAATAGGTGTCGGAACTGGAATGAGTAGCCTCTGGAGAAGTGAGGCGAATGGATTTTCCTACTGCCATATGAGGCCTCAGTGATTGTAATTCCATGACAGGCTGTAGTTTTACTCGTTGAATGAAGTAAAAAGAGTAGCGACATCCAAATGCCACTCTTCTTCAACTTGTAGAAGAGAAAGCTCCGACCAGGTGTTGCGTTGAACCAGGGTAATTTACTCGAACAGTAGTAAATATAGAACACACCCCCATCGCTCCCGCTCTTCTTCTTTTCCCTCCCGTCTCAACGAGAATGTTGGCACTCACTTACCTGATTTACATTACTATGAACATGAACATAGATCACCGAAAATCGCAGTCAATCACCAAACATAAAAAGAAAAAGGAATGGTATCATAAACATCTCATCAATTCAACATCTCAACACCTAATCTCAAACAATCTAATCTTCCCCTGCTCATTCGCCACAGCCAACATATCACTCTGCGGACTAAATGCCACAGCAGTAATCCTCCCCAGGGGCGTCTGACTAGTCGGCCAATTCTTGTAAACCGTACAACTGGGCAGATGCACCAAACGCAGCGCATCCTTCTTCCACTTCGTGCTGAACACCAAGATCTGACCATCCGCGCTGATTTCCAAGTTACTCGTGGGTCGCGTAAATTGCTCGAATGTTTTGGTGGGTGTCGGTCTTTCTGGGATGCTGATTTTGTTCTTGGGTGTGATGAAGGCGCGTCGGTCGTAGATGTTCACGATTCCACTCTGGGAACCGATTACGATCCATCTATCACCGCCTAAAGGCCCTGGGCCACTTTTTCCACCGAGTGTCATAACAGTAGGGCCAAACCCATCATCAATCCATTTAGCAATAAATGATTTTGCTTCAACGCTCCACTCTCCGACATCTCCTCCTTTCCCAACAATTGTTAATCCCTTCCCGTCGCTCCACCATGCAAAATCTGCGATTCCGTTCTGGCCATCTATTCGTGCTGTAGCAATCCATTGTGTAGTCGAAGAATGCAAAATATTGATGACTCCACCGCCCTTCTTCGCCGACCCGACAATAGCCATATGCTGTCCGCATGGGCTGAGTTTGAATTTCTCCATACTCTTTTGCTCTTCCTTCTGCCCATAAACTCTAGTCACTTTTTGAACCGTCCCTGAAGGCATATCCCATGTGTGAAAGAAACGTCTGCGGCCTGAAAAGAAGATTTTGTCCCCTTTGGGATGGAGGAAGGCTGAAGTGTGCAATGGTGTATTTCGAATATGTACCGAAGTGAGAAGAGGATTTGGGGTAGGCAGAGCGGTAGGCGCAACGTGATGGAGGTAGAGGGTCGACGCTAGACCAGAGGAGAGAATGACAGGGAATTCGGGGTGGAATGAGAGAGAAGATATCGACGATAGCTGAACAAGGGAGACATCTCGTGTGCGTTGAATATCAAGAACTCCTGGTCGTAATTTGGGCTTCTTGTTTGTGCTATTTGGTGTTCTCGTCAGAGCTCCAGCATCCTGCAGCAATCTTGCTAATGGAAGTGTTGAAAGATCTACATCATCCACGTCCATATCATTCGAACATATGGAAGAATCCGAGGCAGCTGAAGATCTGCGACGCCGTTTTGCTGGTCGTGAAGCATCCTTTGCCCATTCCGGTATAGGATTTATTCGCTCGAATTGCATTCGCAAGCGTCGGGTATATTCTCCTCCACTGATCATATCCTCCGCCTCATTGACCCGAAGTTTTCGAAGACGAGTATTGCCCGCAAGAGAAATTGTCAGGCGATCGTCATCACTGTCCTCCCAAGCGGGTGCTTCTTCTTCTTCTCCATGGTCCACTGGTTTATGCGCAATTAAAGCAGTCGAGTCGATATTTGATGGGCCGTCGTCAAGGAAGAATAGCTGTAAAAAGGTTAGCATTTTTTCAACTAATAGATTGCGCAGAATCATTCTTACATCTGCATCATCCACATCTTCCAAACCGCCCTCCGCCGCTTCGTCTTCTCCTGAGGGCCCCGCATCACTGTCGGAATCATTTCCACCATGCGACGCACTCTGAAGTAATTGCGCCTTAAATGCGCCTCCATCTCCAAGCACCAGCCGGTCCAACTCTTCCTCCTCCTCATCCTTATCCATTATCTCATCGCTGTCATTGTCGCTTCCCGAGCGGAAACTTTCTGTTTCAAAAGCTTGCGCAGAATTTTCGGCGTGTCTATCTGCAGACTTTTTGCCCAAGGAGAGCTTCTTGGACCGTTGGCGGGGCATATTGGTGGTGTTGAGAAAGGCAATGGTTGGTAAAGTTCTCCCAACTTTTTTCTGGACTGGTCAAATTTTGCAGGGATCTTGATCTCGCTTTTAGGTGGGTAATATTTGGCTTAGTCATCAGGCCCCTCACCTCAGTGTTTTGTGTCTAGCCCATTCTAAAGCCATAGTGAAACCTTAATTATCAAATCTCGAGGTAAATTATTTCAACTGTCCTACAATCAGAACGTTGAAATAATTTCCCCTTCAAACCAAAACTCATATGAAAGTTAGCTATGAACCCGAATCCAGTGTCGTCCTCAAGCGAGCCCATCTCCTGCCGGAGTTCCGCTCTAAAAACTATAAGAAAATAATTATAAGATGAGGAATTCGAAGGGACTAGCTCGCCCTCAAGCTAGCAGGTCTTGGTATTTTCCATTCCAAGCATATTCGCCAGGGAACGGGTTTGTCAGTGTGATAGAAAGCTTCAATTCTTTCCTTTCTAATCTGAACGCTGCGAGAAAGAAAGGTCTATGTCAGAAGTATCTAAAAAGTTTCAAGAAGCCTCCCATCTATGCAATGTGACGAACTCTTAAAACTCCACGCCCAGTCAAATAGCCACCCATGAGCCCACAAAGCAGGGCAAGAACATCGCAAAGTTATCGTTCACTCGTCAAGGTATGAGTCATTAATGTTCTTGTTTCAGTTGCCATGTTGTTCGACCCCAAAACAGGTTCGAACGGCAGCCCCAAATCGTTCAATAGCCTCGGCCATCTTCTCTTCCGTAGCAGCAGCAAAGGTTGCTCTGAAGAACAGTTCTTTGGCCACGAAGCCACTGCGTTCAGCTGTGAACCATGAGCCTCTGGAAATGAGAACGCCATTTTCGATCGCGACAAGGAAGACTTGTTCTTCAATCTCGGCAATGGAAAGTGGTGTTGCGGTCTTAGCCGAGGGATGGAGTGTATGGTCGACTTTTAGCCAGAGCTATGGTAGAAGGGTTTGTAAGTATAAGAGGCGAGAGATATGATTTGAGAATTTGGACTTACAAACATGCCCGCAGCTGGTGGATTCCAGCTAACGATATTCTTAGGCAAAAACTTCTCGCATGCATGAAGGATGGCATCTCGTCGGTTAGTGTATTGCATTCGCAAATTAATCAACCATCCGAGATAACCAGCATGGCCCCAACTTTCATCAAGCATCTTGTACAGGAACACTTGTGAGAGCCCACTTGGGTTTTGAACTCCGCACTCATTATGTCTAATGAATCGTTCGACAATCTGCTCGGATGCGGTGATCCAGCCCACGCGTGTACCTGGGGCGATGACTTTGGAGAAGGAATCCATACGCATGACTCGTCCATCAATATCCATACTCAAGTAAGTAGGAATCAGTGCCTTGAGGAACACCTCATTGTTCTTTGGGGGTGGAACTGCCGGGCTATCGGGACCTGTGTAGGGTTGCATCTGCAGGAAATAATATGGTTCATCTTCAAAAATATAGCAATCGTGTTTCTGTGCTACTTTGTAAATGGCGTGGCGTCGTGCTGTTCCTTGTGTTGCACCAGTCGGATTTTGTCCCGATGGGACGGTGTAGAGAACACGAGGTTTGCGAGCACCTCTAGCGTTGACATCCCAATTAGTCAGAACCTCATCCATAGATTCGGGTAAAAGTCCTTCGGCATCCATCTTGACAGCGGCAAATTTGATACCGAGAGGCAGTGCTGTCTCGACAGCGGACGCAAAGGTATATTCTTCAGAAAGAACATAGTCACCTCTTTCGCAAAAGATTCGCAATGCTTGCTCTAATGCGGACGTATTGCCTACCGTGAGAGCACAGTGCCAATCTGCGTAGGGAGGGTTACACACGATCTCAGTATGCTCGGTAACAAATCGAATGAGCTGTGCCGAGCCAGAACCCAATCCGTAATTGAGGGCAATAGAGAGATCATATGAACTTTTGCCTTCCGAGACATCATACTTGCCAGCGTTGACCACGGTGCCGGACGCCTTCGTCTCTTCTTCGGTAAATTGGGGCGGTGAGGGAACCTTGAAGGTCAGCTCTTCAATTGGGAAGTATTCGGGACATGGCAGACCACCTCCAAGGGAGATAAGACCTGGATTGTTCAGAAATTTGGCTGCAGCCTTGAGGCTAGAGGGCTGTCTTGACTTGGACTCAAGGCTGATATAATCTGTGCAGGTCAGTATCATTCATTGTAAAAGTGTGGGTATTTGTGTCTGACTCACGATCCCATCTCTTTGCTTTAGGCTTGTTGCCCAAGAACTAAAGGTTTTAATTAGTTATGTAGAGATTGCAGTAAACTTAGGGCAACTTACCGGATTCTTGTAAAAGTCGCTAGTGGTATAGGCAGCAGTTCCCCCTACAAATTTTGCACTCTTCTCACGTCTTGCAGCTACACCCTCGGCAGTCAAAGGCTCTGTAACGCTGATTGCTTGAGTATCGGTAACTGCCTCAATACCGATTGCAGAGGGGGGAGCCATGATAGAAGTTTGAAGGTGAACTAATGGATCCTTGAAGTTGAAGAAGTAGAGGAGAAATAAAGTGAGATATGAGAGAGGTTGTAAAGACTCACGGTACAATGACTATACCGATTGTTGCTGGCACCTGACATGCAGGGGGCCGGGGGGGGGCTGCAATTGGTCAAATGAGAAGGGCTATCGGTAACAAATAGGGGTTGTGACCGTAGGTAACAGATGACGGACGATGCGATCCTAAGCAGTCAGAGTTGGATTGTGCAGAAAGTAAAAGATGTCAAATTGACTTGTCACTTGGAGGGATTTGAGGGCGTGAAACGCGCAAACAGTTTTAGCATTCTCGCTCCAAGGAAGTTCGTGGTGACTTTCGTAGTTACAGTCCAGTCATAATTGGCTTTGAAGAGTTGAAGTGGCTCGAGAGTGGCTACGTTATCCTACGCCAAGGTCTACGTTGCTTGTCTAGGTAGTGCCGTTAATAGGCGGCCCTCTCTGATTCGCTTAATGCTACGGGAGAGCCACCTGAGCTGCAGGCCTGGGGTCCTTACCACTTCACGTGATCTCTCACAGCAACGAACAGGTCCACGTGACGTGTATCCTGAAGTTACCTACCTAGGTATCCCATATGGGTACTTGTACCGTTTAAATTCGTATCTCCTACACCGCCTGAAAGAGATCGGATGCAGGTTAAGGACATGCTAACCTTAGTAGAAAAATGATATGTAGGATAGTAGTTGCGAAGGAAGTAAAGAGCGCGAAATTTAGCTTATAAAAGTATATATATTAGTCCTTGAACTAGTATAATAGCCCTTAATTTATATGTCCTCAAGTCCTTATTATTATCCTCGGTCGTCCTTAATATAGTATACGGTATCCTTAGTGTCCTCTGGGGTTATTAAGTTCTTAATTTGTGTCCTTTAAGTCCTCGGGTAAAAGAGAGTGGTCAAAGGAGGGAATTCCTCTTTACAAGGTATCGTATCTGTGGGGAGATCACCAGAAAATAATATGTAATACAAAGTAGATGTGGTCAAGAAGTGGTTTTATTAAGTAGGTAGCCAGCTAGGAGTTCAGGTCTCTCAAATAGTCCTTAGGTACGCTAGTCCTGCTGGTATTCACTGTACCCCACACCACCCGCAGCAACAAATGCTGCATACTCCTCTTCAGAGTTGGCAATTTTATTCATCGTCATCATTACCCGAGCCCTCGTCCTCCACCCCACCCATAATCTCATCGTCATCGCCCTCATCCTCATCCTTTGGAGTTGGTGGACGTGGCTCCCCGGGCTCTGGAAACAAACCCGGAAACGGAATATTGTCATCAGGCTCTTTGAAGTCAAATATGGAGAAATCTAAGCCTTTCCGTTTTCTCCTAACACTGTAGTTGACCTTCAACTTATCGGGGCCTGATGGATATTCCATGGCATAATATCCGGTCCTATTTGCGTTGACTTCCCATTTTCTGTCTCTCTCCTTTTTTCTTCTCCAATTCCTGACATGAGCCATCTCATATTCTGCCAACCTCTCCTCTCCCTCATTACGTCTGATGTCCTACAGACATAGTCTCTCAGTTAGTCTTGTATTCAAAAACGATCCAAAAAGAATTCAACCTAGAGTAAAGGTGGTCAAAGCTAGCTTGGCTTGTCATTTCCACAAATAACAACTTACCCATTCATTACTTTGTTTGGCCTTCCCCTTGTCATCCTCAGTTGTAAAGCCGTCAAATAAGTTGTATGTGGCGTTTTCATCAAGCCCTGGTGTGAACTCCTGGGTGATACCAGCTTCTTTATGCATGTTATATGGACTACCATCCTTAATAGGACATGGTTGTTTGGCGTCGTAGAACTCAGTGCCCCATTCTTCTAGAATACATTTATGATGTAAGGTGTGACCAGCTTGACAAGGGAGCTGTGCGAGGAGATCACCCTCGCCAATATCCATCCAACATATAATACATCTTGGAGTGTCATTGTCAGTATTCCAAAGTAATGGAAGGACTTTGCTTGGTGCGTGCAGTCCAATTGGGTGGATAGGAAAGAGACCTTTGAAGATGTTTTCTCTTCGTGATGGACTGTCTTTTGAAATACCCCATTGCGTAAGTCCAGCGAGATAAGTGATCTAGCAAGTTTGAATGTTAGTATTTTCCTGGTGAAATGCTTATCAACTAGAAGAATCGATTGTAAATATAAGTAGTACAGTTTTGGACTCCGTGTTGATTTGTAGTGGAGAAGTTGAAAGCTTTTATACCCACCTGCCAGTAAAAATCGTCAATTGCCTGTCGGTAGTCTCTGTGCTGTCCATCATCTCTTGTGTCAAAGACTATAGCAGTATGTTAAAAACCAACTCCAAAGTCGTACACTCATTACCTAAAACCCCACCAACACAACTACATAAGAGGGTGTAATTGATACGTACCATAATAAAGTTGTTTAATTGGCTTCCTGCCACTCCAGTCCCTTAGAAGAAGATTGTTTCTTCTTAGCAAATTTAACTCTTCCATCCTTTCGAGTCCCTTTACAAAATTGCCATTATCATTTATGCTCTGCCAGTCGAAGTGCGACCACCAATTCCCACCAATGGGTCCGTAGGGCTCTTTGTCGTTCTCGAGAAGCTTGTACATTTGCCACCACTCATCCTTCAGAACAATCTTTCTTTCCTATTGGAGATCTCGGAGTCAGTACTGTCACGTCCAGCGACGAGGTAGAGTTTTAAGACGGGTTTGAGAGCAGCAACATAGGTGGAAGTTTTGTCGCGG
The DNA here is from genome assembly GCA_900536445.1 of Hymenoscyphus occultus. Lineage (NCBI taxonomy): Eukaryota > Fungi > Ascomycota > Leotiomycetes > Helotiales > Helotiaceae > Hymenoscyphus > Hymenoscyphus occultus. The sequence continues at coordinate 93,142 of UNPT01000121.1, forward strand.
TTCCTCAACCCAATCTGAAGGGAAGAAAGATGATTGGAGAAACACGCACCAGTAAGACGCCCTCAACATGCGTTTTTCCCATTCGCTCTTGAACTTCATCGGCGACGAGGTGGAGATCGGTCCACAGCCTTTAAGTGACTTATAGTTAGCTCTTTCTCACTTCGTTTTTATGCTTTTGCGTAATTTACTTACTCCAATCTTCGTTCATGGGCATCATCTATGAATGCCTACAAAATAAACATCAGTATAAAGATCATCCAGGGAAAACGGACTTCCGTATCTTTCCAGGATTCAAGGGAATGATGACAGACATCTGAAATAGCACCTTGAATGAGAGCCTCGAGCAACTCTGACGGTGGTTCATCTTCATCGTTATTCAATCCATAATTTGATGTTTTCTCTCGGTTGTAGGCGTCTAGGCGAGCATGAAACGCCTCTACAAATCTTTCGAGTGTCTTACACGCGTGAACAAGTTTAGGCCAGATCTGAATTTCAGAATCATTCCGTGAAGAATACCAAGGGGTTTGTTTTGTCACTTCGCGATAGTATCTGTTAATAGCAATATTTATCATCCATGTAAGGTGCGCCTTGCCGAGTTCATTTTCGCCTAAACTTAGGGAGCGATAGTGAAGAAGACGTATCCAAACCCAGTAGAGGACCCAAGCAATTTTCAGGTCCTTATCTTTGATACCAAGATCCTCAAGTCCTTCTTCGGCTGCCCTGATTGGTTTTGCCAGCTCCGGATTGCCTGGATCTGCAAAGCGGCGGGACAATGTTAGGAAGTCGATAAGTCTTAGTCGACGTGCTAGAACCGTGCGTGAATTATAGCTGAGTTCTTTACCATCAGCTTCCCACTTCTGTAAATATTTGAAAAAGTGCAGAACTATGGGTTTTCCTAGGGCTGCTACCGAGGTGGGGTTTCTGGTCCATGTCCCTCTATCCTATGTGACAATATCAATACATAACACGATCATACCGAGCTAGGCGGAAATAGGCAACCCTAGATGAACACTCACACTTGGATATTTTTTGAATCTCCCATCAAAGTCACCCTCCTCTCCCTTCACAGTACCGTTTGCTGTAACCCAGGGATCCTTAGGATTCATAGACTGCTTTTCACAGATTTCGCTGAGTAATTGAAGCACCATTCCATATTCCATGTCAGATCTAAGCCATTGCCCTTCTTTTTCCGGCTTTGAATCAAATTTAAAAGCTGTTTCTAGAAATCTCTTTTCTGCCAACAAGTCTTCTTGCTGAAGATCGCGTAGCTTGTTCTGCCTCGAATCTAGATACGCATCCGCTGACAGAATAGCGAAAAAAGGCATATCGTCGTCAAAGTCAGGCATATCTTCGTCACTGTAGATCTGAGGAGGAAGGAAGTCGTCAGGGCCTAAGGGAATCTCATCGTCGTCTCCTATCCAACCAATCCCTGGATCGTATGCTGGGATTGGGGGATTGGCTCCATCTGGGTGTGTTGGATCCCATGGTTCTTTGGGTGGCGAGTCCATCTGAGGAGGAAGGAAGTCGTCAGGACCTAAGGGAATCTCATCGTCGTCTCCTATCCCCATCCAATCAATCCCTGGACCGTATCCTGGGATTGGGGGATTGGCTCCATCAGGGTCGTCCGCCATAATTTCGAGTACGCTGTAGCACGAGCTGATACAATTTTTGCGTTTTAATTGTCGATTGGAAATTTGTAAATAAGGTAAGGCGTAATTCTGTCAATAACAAAAATCCTATATCTTTTCACGCTGAGGTGGTGATTCTAGGAAGGTTCTTTGTTTCAATTTTAGTAAACTACATCCGGCAATTGCGCTTCACAATGTGAACCTCTTCGCTTTGTACTCTCCACTTTGTCATGCAGCATGATGGCAGCAAGCAAATAAAAGAACGAAGAAAATTATGTTGGAATTGTCTCAACTGCTTAAACTTCATTTGCATGGTACTTAGTTTTCCTCCATGATAGTTTCATAAATCAACTTTCTGGCTGGACCACCCCCAACTTTCTCAGAACAATACAACACATTAAAATGATTAGAATGTCTTTACATAACACTCATATAAGCATTTGTACCTCAAAAAAACCCGCAATATAATATCTTATAACATCATCCTCTAGTCCATTTTCTAACAGAAAAAAGCTCCTAGATCATTCTGAAAAACAAAAAGAGAGAGCCAAGTTCAACCGAACAAGTTCATCGCATGGCACATGAGAACCAATAACAACTTTTACTGTCATGTACTGTAGAAAAATGCTTCAAACGTCAGAGACGAGTGTCTTTCTTCGCTCAATGTAGGTAACCGCTCACAAAGACTGTATCTTATCTTTGATACCAGATCTACTCTATGTAACTTGAGCTCCTTTTCCAGCGTTTTCTCTGTGTATCTTACCAATTCCTCCAGTCTGGGGGAAAATCATGCGACATGGAAAAGGATCGTGAAAATTCGACAATCGAAGGTGGCGAGGAGCAGCAAGCCAAGAGGGCTCAACATTGTCCCGTGCCCAGCCGGCCATCAACTACGTCGGATTCCAACTCATCGCCAGAAAAGGAGAAACATGATGATGAAGAGAGCCATTCAAATCTTCGAGGGGTTGAAAGGTTGCTAGGGAGGGAGGATTCCATTAGCAGAGAACTGTCAGAAATCGACAAGAGCAACGAGGATGGACAACCAGAAGATAGACAAAAGGAAGGGGTCTCTCTGCATCAGTCAGAAGCAATTCGGCAATATACCCATGAGCTTCAACAGGAAGAAATTGCGCATCGAAACCCATCTCAGCAACCCGTTCAATCAGATTACGAACCGCAACATACATCAGAAACTCAACAGCCTCCAATCGAAAGCAACCCATTCCATCAACAATCAAACTCACCACAAGCGCAAGACGGTAAAAACATTGAGCCTCCTCAGCAAGAGATCCAATTCGTCCTACAACCCCGAGTTTTTCGTATCCGGCCCAGGATATATCAATGCATTGGGCGCACGTGGCTGGGGAAACGGTGCCGGGTCAAGACAAAGAGTTGGGATAGGAAATGTTGGCGGCATTAGGAAAGACATTTATGCTGCGTAGGCTAGCTTGTAAGGCCCTGTGTCAGTGACTACAGTAGTGTGCAAATTGTGCGGGTTAGTCTGGAAGAATATCACGAATTTTGTGGAGACTATGGGTGAGGGACACGGTCATTAGTTTGTACACATCTAGCTTAGAATAATATCATTCTGAAAACTTCGCGCAACTGAAGTAGTCATATATCTTAAGACAACAGGTGCTATATTGTAGGATTACACCCGACTAAAACTCCTTGACAATTCGCATCAAAACGATAGATCCAGAGCCAAATTAAAGTCATGAAACTTTTCGTTTCATGTAACATCCCATCTCTTCGAAATAGAAGAGGGATAAATTCGATGGCCATGAATTCACAGGACAACCTGCCAAAGCGTTTTTGAGCACTGGGAACTCTGCTTCTCACTTCACAGGCTTTCATCATTCTCGAAAGCCTGTGACGAACCCTCTCAGCTGACACTAAGAAATCTTCCACCAGTTCTCGTTGGTTGTTATTGTAGATAATCGACATACAGTCTTCGGCTGTTATGACCCTATCGGTAAATTGGATGAGGGGCAGCCACAACTCATCCGCTACATCGGCCTCGGGCGTGCTAGTGTACGTGTATTTCGTGAAATTGTAAATAAAACTTCCTGGGCTTTTGCAATCAAAAACTGATCCTAAGAGTAGAATTGGCTTTCTAGAAGGATTCCAGTGTTCCTACTACACAAGGGCTTGGGGGAGGAAGGGGGGCGGGGAGGGTAAGAAAAGATACTAAAAAGCAGGGCAGAGTTGCTTTACAAGAGGTCATGTTTTAGAGGACATACCGGTAGTTTATATTTGTCCTGGGCCAATATGCTTTCTCGTGGGGACCACTTCAAGCGCTTCTTTGTCGAGTGTGAAAGGCAAAAGTGCACGAGAGTTGCAAAGACAAGCCAATTGGCAAGAATAGATGAATTGTCCCGGAGCACCTTCCTGATGTTTGTAAGCTGCATCACTCACCTGTTACAGCATTTCAAGTAATCAAATACTGAACGCTAAGGATCGGGAGCGCAATGGGTTTTCATTCTTTACATTTTTCTATCTACCTTGTGTTTTAAAGACACGCCATTGCGTATCGGACCCCAGCGTTTACATGCAAGCAGCGCCATCGATACCCAACACCTTTCCATTGATCCACTCACCATCCTGACTGGCAAGGAAGCAGACAACTCGGGCGATATCGATTGGGAGACCGACACGGTGAAGTGGGGACCACGTAGCAGCGTACTATGGAATTATCAGTTTGTATTTAAGATATTGGAGTATATGACATACCTCGTCGACTTGCTCATCGTTCAAGTTGGCTCCATTTGGAATGTACTCTCGGCAGACCTTGTGGTACATGTCGGTCTTGATTCCACCTGGTGCGATGCAGTTGACAGTGATCTTCTTGTCACCCATATCTGACTATCATTAGTGAAAGTATCACATTGGAATCAGGACTTATACATACCAATAGCCATGCATCGAACGAACGTCTCAATAGCACCCTTGCTTCCAGAATACAAAGTGTGCTTTGGAACACCCTTGGCCTGACCGGTGATACTACCCATCATGATCAAACGACCACCAACAGACAAATGTCTGTAAGCTTCTCTAGCGACGAAGAACTGTCCTCGGGTATTAATGTTCATGACACGATCATACTCCTCCTCCTCAACATCACCAATGTGTCCGAAAGAGACAACACCAGAGTTAGAGCAAACAATGTTGAGCTCGCCAAAGTGTGCAACAGCCTGGTCGAACAAGCTGACAATCTCCTTGACGACGGAGACATTGGCCTTGATGGCGATAGCGTCGCTTCCGGTCTTCTTGATCATAGCGACGGCTTCCTCAGCGGACTCGGAGCTGTTGGCGTAGTTGACAACGACTTTTGCGCCTCGGCGTCCCAACTCGATGGCCATCTCACGACCGATACCACGACCTTGGATCAATTAGAAATTGTGTTGCGTATGGAGTTTTTTCGCTTACCGGCACCAGTGACCAAAGCAACCTTTCCCTTCAAGCTAGCACTCTCAATTCCCAAAGGACCGACGACATCAGCAACACCTCGGGTAGCGCCCGTCTCAGTTCCATTTGAAGCAACCATTTTGAAGGATTATATGAGGATGAAATTTGGATTCGATTTGTAGTAGTCTTTTTGAGTTGATACTGTAAGGAGAATTTGAAAGAGAAAACAGAAAAGCACCCAGTATATATACCAGAGACTAATTCATCAGGTCCGGTCATTTCGGGCTTTCCATCTCTCAGCTGTGCGGACTTGGTATCCCTTACTTGGGTATGGATGGTGTTGAGCTGGCGGTGCTGAGGTCTTTTTCCCCACCTCCGGTCCGTCCGGTCCGCACATGTTCATACCTCTTTCTTTGAACCTTCAATTTTCTAATTATACAAAATTGAATTACTTCACGCAAGACTTGTTCTTATCTTGTTGCTTTTCTTGATCATCATCCTGCGGTGGTGGCTGAGGAAAAGTGTCGTGTTTCCTCAGCAAGCTGCAAGAGCTCGCGGCAAAGTTATCCTCATCGTTCTTCATATGAATTTTTGTCTTAAAGAAATGGAGGTCGTTGGTATCGAGTCAGCTGCAAAAATAGCGATGTTTTAGTTTGTTACAGTATTGCCCTCCATGTGATATTCTTCGTCTGTTTTTTTTTTTGGCGTAGCTGAATTATTTCACTCACACCACTTTTTGGGTTTCTTCAGCTTTCACCCCCGGGCGGAAGAGCTTCCGAATCCATCTGTCTTGGTCGTTTCAAATCTCTCGAACAGTTTGTCCTTCACTTCAATGGGAACTCCCCTCGAATCTATTGTACGTTTGCATGTCGTGCTAGTTTATCTCATACCCCAAAAGGTCCCAAAATCCAGCCAAAACGTAGAATTTTGTACGGAAAGATTTTTTCACGGCCATTACCTTGTTTTCGTTGTTTCTCACGATAAATCTTTTGTTGTTTTCTTAAGATCGCGGTTACAGGCGTAGAGACATCATGTTTTTTCGATATTCGAAATATCATGTGATATTATCCATGATTTGGAAACTTCGCGCATCAGTGATTATTATACCAATACCCTATCATCAACTGGGATTATTCCTACGATGAAAGACGTCCGGAGTGCGAATACAACTTCTTGATTTGTATCAAAGTTCGGAGGTCCATCTGTGGGATAACGACGAGAATGATAATTGATTCCAAAGGTTGAAAAGTTAGAATATCAATTCCACAATTCCCATATCAACATATCCATTCAATCCCTTAACCCCCTCAAAATCCATACTCGAACCTTCAAAAAGCATCTTTCCACTTCCTCCTCACAACCACCATCCTCCCCATCAACACCCCCAATAATCGGAAGCTAACAGCCGATCCCCTCCCCTCCCCCCATCCATCCATCCAAGCAACCCCGCTCATCCCACCACACCCGCAAAAGGCTATCAAAGCCGCATCGGAAAATGGAATACTCCAGTAGGATACCACCTCACAATCTAAAACCGGAGTTCTAGTATCCAACTGGAAAGCCAACCCAATGCTGGCCTACCCCTGGACCTGTCACTTGCGGCTGACTGCAGGAACGTTGAAAATGTAATATATTTATCCACCCTGCCCACCTCTGAAGTACATAGCTAGGTATATTAAAGCTTGAAAGTTCGCAAGTTTGAAGCATTGAATTTCACGACGTTGGTTGTTTTCTAGATTTTGATTTTTTTGTCTTTGTCTCTCTCGGTGTCAGATTATTTTGAGTAGTAAAAAGATAGTGAAAGAAAAATACCAAGAAAATGGAAGAATACGACCTGATAATCATCGGAGCCGGTACCTTTCCCTCCTCCCTTCCCCCCAATCCCCAAACTCCCACTCACTAAAAAACCCCCAGGACCCTCCGGCCTCCCCCTCGCAAAAACCCACCTCCAGCTCTCCCCCAACTCCCCCCTCCTCATCCTCGAAGCCCAAAAGTCAGTAGGCGGCACCTGGGCAAAAGAACGCGTCTACCCAGGTCTCATATCCAACAACCTCCATCCGCTGTTTGAGTACTCTGATTTCCCAATGAGTGAGGAGCGATTCGGGACGCGGAAGGGGGAGCATATTGAGGGAGCGGTGTTGAGTGAGTATTTCCATGCGTATGCGGTGCATTTTGGGATCTTGGGTAGAGTTAGGTTTGGGGCGAGGGTGGAGAGTTGTGAGATGGGGGGTGGGGGGTGGGTTGTTAGGTATGAGGTTGAGGGGGAGGGGAAGGGGGAAAGGGTGGTGAGGGGGAGGAAGTTGGTTTGTGCTATGGGGAGTACGAGTCAGGAGTATGTACCGAGTTTTAGGGGAATGGAGGGGTTTAAGGGAATGATGTTTCATTCGAAGGAGGTTCCTTGGAGGAAGAAGGATATGGAAGGTGCGAAGAATGTTGTGGTTGTTGGGGGCTCGAAGAGTGCTGCTGATGCGGTGTATATGAATGCGTCGGAGGGGAGACATGTTGATTGGATTATTAGAGGTAATTTTTTTTGCATTTCCCTGGAGTTCTGGTTATACTAATGTCGTCTTGTAGCTTCTGGGAAAGGTCCCGCGTGGCTTTCCTGGCCACATGTTTCTCCTTTCCAATTGCATGTTGAGAAGTTATCCACAACTCGCTTCTTCACGTTTCTTTCGCCCTGTTTTGATACCGATTCTTACCCCACGATCCGGAAATTCTTCCATAACACTAGAATCGGAAGGTTCCTCGTGCGTTCATTTTTCAAATTAATAGAGGGTGATCTCATATCCCAAGGAAAATACAACGACCACCCCGAAAGCAAGAAGCTCATCCCACCACAAAGTCCCTTCTGGAGCGGTACCTCCTTAGGAATCTTTAATTACCCCACCGACCTCATGTCCCTCTTCCAAAAAGGGCTAATCCACGTACACCGCGTCGATATCTCAGAATTAACCGAGGACGGCGTCCTACTGAGTTCAGGCGAGGAGATAAAGGCAGATACACTCGTCCTCGCAACGGGATGGAAACTCCTCCCCAGCGTGAAATTCCTCCCTGAGAATGTCCTTACAGATGAGAAGATGGGATTAACCTCTTCAAATTTCAACGTCGAGAAGAAGAAAGCAGCAGCCCAAGAGCTAGTCAAACGCTTCCCCGTCCTCTCCGAGCGCCTCCCAACACTCACCCACCCCTCCGAACAAACCTCCTCCTCCTACTCCCTCTACCACGCCAGTATACCCTCTCATTTCCTCACCTCGCGAAACTTCGCCTACGCAGGTCTCGCGCTCTCGCTGCGCGGGCTCATGGTGTACGAAATCCAAGCGTTGTGGCTTCTTGCTTTCCTCACCGATTCTCTTACTCTACCGGTGCCGACTGAAGAGGAGGCAGAGTGGGAAGCGATTAGCAGGAATGTGTTTTATCAGATGAGGGCTGGACAGGGGATTGGAGGGAGGAGTACGGATATGGCGTTTGAGATTTTGCCGTTTACTGATACGCTTGTGAGGGAGTTGGGGTTGAGGGAGAGGAGGAAGGGGGGGTGGAGGGAGGTGGGGGAGTATTATGGGGTGGGTGATTATAAGGGACTTGTGGAGGAGTGGATGGAGAAGGAGGGGAGGAGGAAGTGAGGTGTGAGAGTGTGTGATGGTATCTACCTTGGTAGTGAAGGCAACGTTCAATTTGTAGAATAGCCATCTGCTCAAAACATACTCGGCTACCATGGTATCTGGATATTAAGAATCTGATACCTCCTAATGGTCAATTGGTCAGAAAGAATCTCTTCCAATATCTTTCAGGAATTTGCGGTCTCCACTTGGCAGCTTGAATTCCGGGTTATTCACGTGACTCGCCTCATAGTTGAGGTTGACGGCGTTCCAGTTGGGCTGGATTAACCCCAAGGTTTTCATTCCGAAATAAGTGACGTATTGAAAAACAGTGCCGCACTATGCTAAGAGCCTGTGAGAAGAGGCAGTTTCTCTGTGTGTGCGTCCCTTCGCTGAACTTTGCTGCATTGAATTTAGAAGTTGGGATTTTGTAGCTCCGGATTCTTAACGCCGATCCCCCCCCTTCGACCTTAGCCTTAAACTCCTAAAGATACCGGTGCCGACGACTAGCCCGACCGAGACCCGAGCCCGACTCACGTGTGGCACCGACCGACACCTCACACCAGCCACCGCTTATTATAGGCTCCCAGTTCCCAACCTCCTCCACTGATCCCAATCCCCCAAGGCCTGCAACACATCTTCTCCCCACTATGCAATGATTGTGATTCTGAATCGCTTCAACCACTTTGCCCACTGTTGCTCTCCTTTTTGCTTATCCCCGTCGCTGAATACCACTCACCTCGCTCCTTGCGACGCGAACACACCCTTCACCTTCAACTTCATCCCGAATCGACGCGTGGTGGACGAACTTTGCGACCGCCTGCCCTGATTTTCGCGGACCGACCTCATCATAAACAACACACCGACGCGCCTTCCATTTGCACCCAATCCTCATCGACGACACGACCACACCCTCTCGCCATTTGGCGCATCAGCATTTTGCATAGCTCTAGCGATCCTTTCATCTTATCGTCAATATGTTCTATTCGGAAACCCTCCTTTCGAAGACCGGCCCTCTGGCCAGGGTCTGGCTTTCCGCCAATTTGGAGCGCAAGCTGTCTAAGAACCACATTTTACAAGCCAGCGTCAAGGACAGTGTCGAGGCGATAGTAACTCCCAGTCAAGCTCCAATGGCCTTGCGATTGAGCGGTCAGCTCCTGCTGGGAGTGGTTCGAATTTACAGCCGAAAAGCGCGTTATTTACTGGATGACTGCAATGAAGCTCTTATTAAGATCAAGATGGTACGTAATAGCACCACCATCTTTTGTTGCGGTGCTAATTTTCACTCCAGGCTTTCAGACTTTCTGGAAATAACGATATCCCCGCCGGCCTCCATATGCCATCTCGCGACGCGCTCATGCTTCCTGATGTGCTTACCGAAGGAGATAACCTCGAAATGCCTCCTATGCCTGACGCTTCATTCCTAACACAGCTCGATGACGACGCGCAAGCCAGTCGTAGGCGTCGCGCAGGAAGTCGTGATATTAATTTGCAAGAAGACTTCAATGGCAGCCAATTCCTATCAAACAGCATAGAGAACCAAAATGACGAAGATCTATTAGAACCAATTGAGGATCTCGATTTGGGGATTGATTTTGGTATCGACTTTGGAGATATGGAACAAACTAAGGGGGATGAAACCACCATGGAAATTGGTCGAGACGCCCCCGAAGCACGCGCGCCCGAAGATGACCTTCTCAGTGAACTCGACGTGCAACTACCTGCCAAGGATAATGTTGAACCAGGTGTTGAACGTGACACGTCTCTCAATCTTGGTTTTGACGATGACAACGACGCTGTCCGTATTGATGACGATGGCAATGTTGAAATGCAAGATGTCTTTGACTTGCCAGCCGACATTTCCGAGCTTCCCGTAGCACCCATAATTCGACCCGAACGTATTTCAGAATCGCCACTTTCTGATTATGATGAGACTGTCATTCAACAAGGAGAGGCTGAAAATCTCGGAGAACGCAGTCTTTTCGAGCCTGGCGAAACCCCAGAGGCGGAAGTTGCAGCTGCCCCTCAACGAGCCCGAAAGGTCAAGGTTTTGGTACCAGATGACTCTACCCAATTAACCAAAGCCCATATTCGCGCACAGGAAGCAAATCGCGATAAGATTCTTCGACCCCAATCATTCCTTCCACGCGACCCAGAGCTTCTCGCATTGATTGAGATGCAAAGAAATGGAGGATTCGTTTCAAGTGTTATTGGTGATGGACGAAGTTCGGCATGGGCTCCTGAGCTTAGAGGCATGCTTTCACTTGATACTATCAGGAAAAGCAGCGAGCTCAAGCGTAAGCGTGATAGCGGTGTTGCAGATATGGATTTGGACGACGAACAAGGACCACAAAAGTCACCGAGACTTGATCTTGGTGAAGAAGACGAAGAAGTTATGACCGCTGGTTTGAGAGATGTTGGTCTTGGTCGAAATAGTATTTCTGTTGCACCAGATGGAACAATCATTGAGATGGCTGGTGACGAGTCATACAACGCAAACTTGGATGAGGATGACCACAACCCAGGTGCAGGCTTGGAACCAGAGTCACCAGGACCAAACTTTGATGATACCACAGCACCATTAGTTCACCCAGCTGATAGTGGACCTGTCTCATTAGGCACCAAACACGCTGTTCACCTTCTTCGCGATCGTTTTGGTGCTGATGCCGCTGATAGTCCTGACAAGCGCAAGAAGGCTAGCGTTCTCTTCCAGGATCTCTTACCTGAACGAACAACAACACGAGCAGATGCTACCAAGATGTTTTTCGAAGTTTTGGTCCTTGCAACAAAAGATGCAGTCAAGGTTGAGCAATCGGAATCTGTACTTGGTGGACCAATTCGCGTAAGAGGCAAGAGAGGTCTCTGGGGTGACTGGGCCGAGACAGGAGCTGGTGGTGAGATTGCTGAGGAAGAAACGGGCCCTTCGCATGGTTTGATGCAATCAACTGCTATTGCTGCTGCTGCGTAAATATTGGATCCGAAAGGAGCGGAAAAACTGCATTAGTGTATTAGTATGTATTACATATTCAGTTCAACCAGGAAGCCCAGGTACCTGGATCGTGGATAGTGGCGTTAAAGGGGGTAGTTGAACTTTGTTTTCAGAGGGAGGAAAATTTTGGTGTTGATGGATGGTCGGGCGTTTTAAGGTGTTCCCTTGATATCCCGAGTTCCTTTCCTTCTTTTCCCTTTTCCTTTTTCTTCACATGGATATGATGCTCGTAGTGGTATGAATTGGTTTGGCATCATTACTGAATAGCGAAGCAAGCATTACGAATAAAAATATTTTACAGATGTTATATCTATTCGCTGTCTCACTTCCTCGATGACTATGGAGTGTTTCGGAGCACTTGGAATGATTCGATAGCCTCTGACTACTCAAGTAAGTGAAACCTAACAAGTCCTATTCTGCCTTAGAGCCTCAAATAAGCCGTACTTTCACAAGCTTCTTTCTTTTACGCCCATTGGTCAATTGCATTCTCCCTTCTGGATAGATGGTAAGGCACACTAATCATCGTGCGTAAATAGCTGCATGGATCGGCCGGACGACCAATTTCTTCAGCTTATCGCCGACGACCCGACAACACGGCAAACAAAACAAAAGGACCTGCCTCATCAAGAGAAATTTGATGGACTGACGTTGACTTTCTCTCGGAACATTTTTGAGGACCGTGTGGAATCAAGCATCTCAAGTTCTTTGTCCCGCTCTCCCTCCCTACACGTGTGTCACATGCACCCGCTCTCCCTCCTCACCACCCGCTACAAACCAAACCCAGAGAGAGGGAGCACGAGACGATGGAAAAGCCCAAACTCCCCAACTTCCTCGTCCCCTCGCGCAAACTCTACCCTCGCGCCCATGAAACGCAACTCCCCGTCTCACACCCATCGGTCCGTGGACCACGAAGGAATTTCCTAATCGCTGCGCTAAAGAACTTCCTCCTGTTGCAAGTCCTCTTCCTCGGTCTGTTTGCGTACATCTTTGGGGCACTGTTTCAGCAGGGGGATCGTGTGCATTTTTTGGATGTGGCGTTTGTGGATTTTGATGGCGGGGTGGTGGGGGAGAGTGTGAGAGGTGCGTATGAGGGGTTGAGGGGGGAGGGGTTTGTGAATTTGGTTGAGAGGAAGAGTACGGAGGTTGGGGATTTGAGGGGGGAGGTTTGTGGGGGACGGTATTGGGCGACGTTTAGTGTCGAGAGGGGGGCGAGTGAGAGGGTTGAGGGGGGATTGAGGGGAGAGGTGTATGATCGGGGGGATGTGATGAGTTATATTTGGAATGAGGCGCTTTATTCGTCGGTTGTGGATTCGGCTATCTCTGCGAATCTTCAGAGTCTTGCGAATGAGGCGAGGGTCATCTATTCCCAAGGGAACTTTTCGGAGATCCCACTCACTTCCCAGTCCATATCCGTTTTTGCGGATCCGTGGCATCTGAGGAGTATCAACATCCAACCTACCACCCAAGGCTCGCGGGCCATCTACAACACTCTAGTTATAATCCTCATCCTCATCCAAGAATTCTTCTACCTCGGAACTATCAACAGTCTCTACGAGTCCTTCAAGATCTACACCCGACTCAACCCCCACCGCATCCTGACCTTCCGCTTCCTCCTCTCGCTAGCATACTGCCTCATCGGCTCGCTCTGCGTCACGGCCTCCATCTGGGCCTTCAAAGCAGGCTGGTCCGTCAACACCGCGCAATTCTTCCTCACCTGGGCCGCGCTGTGGATCTTCGCACACCTCAACTTCCTCACCTTCGACGTGTTTACCGTCTGGCTACCCTTGCCTTTCGTCCCCATGGCGCTGATAACTTGGGTCATCCTCAACGTCACGAGTATCCTCCTCCCATTCGAGCTCTCCAGTTCCTTCTATCGATGGGGCTATGCGATGCCGGCGCATGAGGTGTATCAGATTCTCGTTGATATCTGGAGTGGAGGGTGTAATCCTACACTTCGGTACTCGATGCCTATCCTCTTTGCTTACGAGGTCTCGGGGCTGTTCTTGAGTGGGTTGGGTGTGCATAGACGGTGTCATTTTGCGGTTATTAGGGAGGAGAATGAGAAGGCTGTTTTTGAGGCGAAGATTGAGGCGGCGTTGGGGTTTGAGAGGGGGAAAAGGGGGGAGAGGGAACAGGAGAGTATGAGTGGAGGGAGAGATGAGAGGGCGGACCTTGATGCGGCGGGTGGTAAGGAGGAATCTGGCGATGGGATTCAGGGTGATCGAGAAGCTGAGAGGGATGATACTACTGAGGAGCGTGAAATAGAACGTGGGGAGTTGAGCGAGGTTATTGAGAGGGAGACGACGAGGGTGAGGAGGGAGCAGAGTCGGGGTGGGGGGAAGGCGGTGGATTTTGGTCCGAGTTTTGGGTTTAGGTTTGGGACTGGGGATGAGAGTTAGGGCTACGTAGGGTTGGAATAAATGTCCCAGGGTGGGGAGAATGGGGTTAGTTTGGTTGAGGTAGTTAATCTGTGGATGCCTTTTTGGGGCGATTAGGTGAAGGAAGGGTTAGGAATCAAGAACAGGAGGTTTGCGCGGTGGGAGTTGATGCGATTGTCCTTCAATATCTATTTTCTTTTCGCTCTTACGTTCTTTTCGTGATGATCTAACTCCCGTCTTTAAAAACCTCAGAAAGCGTGAGGAATTGGTGGGTAAGTGGATTATTGATGCTCGTTGTTCTCGGTAATAGTGTATAGAACTTGCTTAGATAGTATTATCTATGTAATTTTGTAGGTTTCTTTTTATATATCGATAGCTGAGGATAAGTACTGTAGTATATAGAGATATTTCTAAGTCTTCGGCAGCGATCGGCAAGTGGGACGTATTCTATAGAATTCTATGGATTCTATTCTATCTGGAATACTTCTAGAGCACCTGTAGAATGGAATGGGATACTTCTACTAGTCTGTCTCTGGGATTCTATAGAAAAATGGGAGGCTAGAGGTATGGGAGCACGTGGTTTAGTATAGGCACTTTGATATATGTATACATTTCTCTAGGCAGGTTAATAGGTAGAAATACTAGTACCTAGCTATCTAGAACGATCCTTTATCATTAAAGGATTCGCGAGTTTTATACTCTAGAGGAGTATTCAAGGGGATGATTTACGTGACCTTTCTTGTTATCTGACCGTTTATAAAAATAGGGACTTCCTATTAGTTAACGGAGCGGGAGGACATTTACTCGGGTCATATAATAAGTTCTAGATGGATATTCTATATATTCTATGGAATAAAGGGGTTTGGAATAGAATCCTTCAAGAGGAAGTGCCTAGAATAGAATAGAATTCCAGTTGCCGAACGCTAGTCTTCGGAACATCGTCGAGTTAAGTAATAAAATCAATAACAAAAATATATTCCTAGCTAAGGTCACATTAAGGTTATGGTTCAGAGATCCTGTAGCGACCAACTATGTAAGGAGGCTTACCCCTGTTTATATCGGGGTTACTATTACCAGGATACCCCAAGAAATACTAAGCGATTAAGCGAGAGCAGAAAGGGGGATTTCCACGCCACACGGCAGCCAGTAAATCGACGCCCGGGTGTTTAGTATTTCGACGCCCACCCCCCTCGCCTAATTGGTGGTCCGAGCTTTAGGTGCGGCATTCGTAACAACTCTACCTTTCTCTCGACACTACGCTTTTAAAAGTACAGTAACCACCTATTATTTCTTAATACATCTATGTTATATTATTTAAGGGGTATATTAAAAAAGAAGAAGATTAAGTTAACATGTACATTTTTAGGTAAGTACTTAATTCTTATAGAAAGTCCGTCCGTAGCTATATTACGTATCTACAAGTATTACAAATAATAAATAATTATAAGTAAAATTAATTAAATTAAATTTTACAACTAATTATATAAAAAGCCCCCTCTTAAAAGTTACAAGAGTCTAGGACGCTTTTTGGCTCTTATAGAGCCTTTAGATAAGTGTCCGGGGACATTTACTCTATATAGGTACGTGCCCTAAGTACTACATTAGGTAGTACTACACGTACCTATATAGAGAGTAAATACTAGGTACTCGTGATAGTTCCGCTATATTTACAAAGACGTTGTACGCGAGAAGTAGGAATAGCCTCAAAGTCAAGTTCAAAGTATATACGCTAGTAAAAACCTTTTATTACCCTACTACTAGCTTGAAAAAAAAACCTACTCGCCTAAATAGGAACTGTATTTATGTCAGGGTGGGATATTGATTAGATTGTCCGCAAGGAGAGAAGGAGAGAACTCCTCGCGGTGGAACTAACTAGATAGCTACGGCCGAATACCCCTATTCACTCAAGCGAATCCATTCACTATAAAACTCGAAATCGAACCTTCACAATTTACTACTAAATAAAGGGTAGTGAATTTCTTATAAATTAGGCGAGGGGGGGGAGGGGGGGCGTCGAAATACCAAACACCCGGGCGTCGATTTATACTGGCTCCCACGCCACACAGCGACTTGATGATAGGAAAACAAAACATCTATTTCGCACTACTGATCCTACTAAAGACAACGCTCAAAAGACACAGGTCGCAGGTCTGCGCAAATAAAGGCAGGAGTAGAGTCCTCACTCACTCATCCAATCCATCCATCTCCAGCCCCGCAAGGCTAATCCCCCTCTCCCACACCGAATCCCCCTCACACATCGCCTTAACCCGCCTCTTAACCCCCTCCCACACCCCTCTCATCTTCCTCCTAACCCCTCCCTCCTTCCTCCCCTCCCCCTCCTTCATCCACACCACCCCATTCGCATACTTCGCCGCATTCCCACAGTAATAACAACGCGTGCAATTCCCCGCTCTCTCTCTCCGTTTGCAAAACACGAATGGTCGGACGCCACTGAAGGGATGATCTACGGGGTAGGCACGCCGATTGTGTTCTAGAGGTGTGTTGCGTGGTCGTCGCTTTTGGCAGTAGAGGAATAGCTTGTCTTTTTGGCTGTCTGGGTGCAGGGTGTGGTCGGATGTGACGTAGGTGAGGATGCAGGGTGGTTTGTTGGGGTCTTTTGTGAAGCGTGGGGGCTTGAGGTTTTTGATTCGGTTGTAGGAGGGGGGTTTGTCGTGGGTGGGTGTGCGGGTGTAGAGGGGTGGAGTGCCAGGGTTTGGGTTGGGGTTGTTCATTTTGGTGTTTGGACTGTGGGATGAAGGTTGATTTCGTTTGTTGATTTCGGTTGGTGTTTTCGGTTGGTGTTTTTGGATGGTGTTTTGTTGATGGTGGAAATCTGGTGGTCTGGGAATGGGATGGGAGTTACTTTGGGATCAGAAATGGGAGGCACTTTGGAAGAGTTCATGTATTGAGCTGTTGGCCTCGTTAACTTGTTGGCCTCAAGGTGCTGGTTACGAACCGTAATTCACGGCCGCCTTGTTCCTCTGCTGTTGCTCCCTATCATGGATACAATTTTTTCTAAACAGTCCCTATTTCACCCCAAAACAGTTATTTTGTTTCTCACATCCCATTTCACGCATGTCATAATGTGTGAGTAATAGTCTTTGTAGCTCCACTGGTTAGTTTAATTAGTATGGGTTTTATGAAGATTATCATAGCTTTATCTCTTAAATCTAGCTGATTTTTGTAGTTTTATATGGTAATACTCGTATATAGGTTGTTTATTAGAATTATTTGAAGTATCCTGATTAGGTGTATGTTGTTATCTATAGATGTCAACTCCCTCTATCTTAGACTAGTAGTACTTAACAGCGTTAACGCAAAACTACTCAATTACTCAACTTAACTCGAGTACTTGAATGAGTATGGTTAGTTAATTCCGATGAGTTGAGTTAAGTAGTGGATTTGACCATTCGAGTACTGTCAGTTTATAATGGTGAATGATTATTAGCTAGCTCCGAGCGTAGCTGCTCCTTCGGGACTAGCGTGCTCCGCTAGCGTACAATGGCATCTATAAGTACGTAGGCACTTAGCTAGCTACACTTGCTCGGAGAATGCAACCTGAGAGTTAGTTATTACCATAGTAATATAGGTCGTTTGCATCACGCACTTGACTAAATAAGTCAAACCAACAAGTACTTATATAAAACGTGACCGACTCACTCGGTGATGCCTGATATAAGAGCACTCGGCTAAATTTGCATACGCGGACCGACCGCCGGAGTCCGGCCAGCGAGCTCGGGCGCGCTACGGGGACTGGGACAGTGCCGGCCCGCACTACTCGAATAACTCATGAGTCATTCGAGTACTTGGCGAGTTAAGTTGATTAGTGGTTTTCACTACTCGAGTTGAGTTGAGTAGGTGCCGCTACTCAACTCAACTACTCGAAATTTCTACGCTGTTACTACTTAACACGAACATGCACTTAAAAGGCTATTACTAGAAGGAAAGATAGGCTATAATAGTTTACTTAGTTAGCTTGATCTTTTTTTATACCGTTTTAGAATTTTTAGCTAAACGGTAAGCAACTTTGTAATGCTAGAAATAGATATACAGTGAGACTGGGAGATCGGAATTATTATTCAAACTAATCTCACATATCAAGTGATTTATCCAAAAACTATGATCTATGATTCAGCGTCATCAACAACATTCAACGTCTCAGTCAGCGGTCTCCCCTCATCCATCCACACCATCCCATTTAAGATCTTGATAGGCCCCTTACACAGCCCACACCTCGTAACCTTCCCACACTCAGTCTTCCTAAATGCTCTCGCCCATCTCCCGCATTCTTGACAAAAAACGACGACGAGGATGCGTTTGCCGCCGTCGAACCGCGCGTCTCTGACGTATTGTAGCGTACATGGGTTTTGGCGGGGATGTTGTGTGTAGCGAGGAGGAGAGCCGGCTATGGAGTAGGGAGGGGGTTTTGCTTGGGGGGTTGATTGGACTGTCATTTCGAGTTTAGTGGTTTGGCTTTTGTTGTGGTGTGGGATACTGGTACCTTGTTTGAAGGAAATATATACTTGTATTGGCTTTTATGGAATTGGTGATTGGGAGAACTTGGTGAAGTGTGAATCGTTGGGGCTGGAAGTTAGTGATAAAGGATTGTTAATGTTGTTGTTCTGTTACAATTTATTGTTCATCATATCGCCTCGAACAAAGGTCGATGACTCAAGAACACAAAGAAAGTTAAGACTCAGAAGAATTTTCAGCCAGTCGAGGGGTTATTGTTGAAGGCTTTGCAAATGACAAAGAGTAAATAGGTTGTTAAGACATGGAGACTCGCTTTCTTTAAGATAGTTGACATAACGAAGCGAAAGACCCATGATGCGTGATTCTATCATTCACATGGTGTTGTGCCGTCTTGTGAGAGGAGAGGTGCGTCAAGGTGATTTCGATTAGCTCAAGCCCTGGGTTCTAGAAGTCATGTGATTCCACATACTTCCATCTGTTGAATCCAGTTGTTTTCATGATTGTAGTGTACAGTATAGCGAGCTCCAATCAAGAGGCAATGTAAATGTAGTATCCTCCAGTCAGTGAATCACAACAGGAAGAACTCGAAGTCTATATATAAGACCCAAGCTGCAACTTCTTCGGCTCCTTTCATCTCTCTTGAAGATTTCTCGTCCCTACTTACCAATAGTATCGATATCATGGGAAACTCACACAGTTCACTTGCTTCAGCCTCTCATGGGACAGCACAAAGCTCCAACCACCATGTCGCATCTCACGCATCACATATGTCACAAACCGAAACCACAGAGCCTTGCACAATCACTTTTTTGGAATGCAATCTTCGGCACACCGTAGTCTTCGAGCTTTATTGCTCGAAACAGGAAGGGAGGTACAGATTCATGCGGGAGAAAGGCTATGTGAGAAAGCTGACTCGGTGTCCGCAATGCGAAGGCCCGCTTGAGTTCAAGAATAGACTGGTATGGGATCTGGCGGTTGGAAGACCGACGGCGACGACGGAGAAGGCTTGATATAAGAAGCTCTGATCGTTATACGTCGATGTATTTCGTCCCAAGCGTTATTAATCAAAACTTCGCTAGGATAGCTTGAGTGAATTACAAAGTAAAAATCCCTAAAGTTACAGTTATTATGTCTGGGACGAAGTACCGAGCTTCGCAATTACTTCGTAGTCTGTGCGAAGAAAGAGATGCCAACTTAGCCAATGAATAGATGTGGAAAACACAAAGTTGATACTTTTCCCCCTGGTTTGAAAATATTTTTTCCCCTGGTTGAAAAGTTTTTTTTTTGTATGTGCTGCCACCAGAAAACACCTCTTTTGTTTAAGGGGGAAGAATAACATTTTAGAGTCATGTTTAATGGATACAAGCAAAAATACAAGAGATTCAACCAAAGCTTACGTCTACGTCTTATTTATCTTTTACCCCTTTTCAATCGGTACTTAGGTCTCTCCTTATGGTAATTAGGTAATTTAGGTTAGGGTGGCCCGATCGTGGGTGAAATCTGGTAAATACCACTTTCCGCCTCGCCTAAATTCGCTACCAACCGAGTGGCCAATCATCGGCAAAGTAAACAGATTGATGATCGCAGGACGGGCCCTACGGTGGTCTGTCAACCAGGGTTCTCCCGCAAAATGTTTCTCGCTTCCACCGTGGTACACTGTTGATTTGGAACCCTTTACTCTCCTGTGAACAACACACATTCACAGCGATCGATAGGGACACTGAAGTCCTCCATTCGAGAAGTAGAACTGCCGTGATCAGTGAAGAATATAAGAAACATACACAAGAAATATACAAGAAGTTCACATGATATCGCACTGAAGAAATCTGTTCGCAAACGTGTACTAGTTTTCGGAGTCCGGATATTGAGTATGATTCGAGTTGGCATTATTGTGCTATGCAGCGGCCTTGGTTGACGTAAACTGGAAGTTATGTTTGGGAGATGTCTTACATATGTCTCTTAAGCATGACTCGTGATCATTCACAACTATCCGATGTTCCGTACTGTGTACCGAAAGATACGGTACTTCGACCAAGTACCATACCGTGGTTGAGCCGCAAGTTCGGCCCGCCCCCACCATACGGGAGATATTTCAAGACAAACCCAATCGTCCAAACTGTACGAACGGATACTGTTCGCTTTGGCCTTCCTCAATTCATAGCATCGAGACTCGAGGAGTTTGCAAACCCTTTCATTCCGGTGCAACACTGGGAGATCGTCACTGCAAGTTGAATTTTGAACAATATCAAAGTAAATCTTTGCCTCCAAAAATAGTTTTAATGTGCCACTCCTGCAGAAGGCTTAAGCCCACAGTCGAAACGCGAAGAACATGACCCCGGAGTGATCCCTGCGAGTACAGTATGTGAGGCCAGACCCGATTGAGATGAAAACCACAAGTTTTAAAACACAAGTATATCTTCGAAATTGTTTGTTCGCGAGACATTCTCTTCGCTCATTCCTCCCAAGTAATATTTATTGACATCGCCACCTTCGCGCATATGAACGAGAATCATCCTCAAGGAATTTATGGGGATTATATCGCATGGCAAGGGCTCGGTACTCAGGAAAGTCAAAGCAAAATTAACCTTAGCTCCCGGTAGGAGCTTTTTAAGAGCCGCGAATGATGATGGCCTCCGTCGGTAGTGAGATAATGAAATCTTGGATGCTGTTTGTACTTTTGCAATTGTACCCATATTCCCTACAGAACACCCATAGACTTGCCGAAAGTCCTGGTGAAAATTTACAAAAAACAACCACGACTGAAAGAAAGTATTGCTGAAATAAATACAGAATGAAATTGAATTGAGTCGACGTCTGAAATGCTAGGTGAACTCACTGAGGTCCCGCTTCGGAATTCCCTCAAACGCTAATACTGAAGCAGGCCATCGATACGTAGCCCTGGCATTCACAAGAATACAGTGAGACATACGAACTCTATTCATAGTTAGGCGGGTCTTCTTCAGATGGGTGTCTAAGCACGATACAAAATTTGGGAGAACCTCTCCGTGAGAGCGGGAGGACGATCGTCTTTATAACAATGGGCAAATCCCGTCTTGGGGTCACATCGTGCAGCATCGTACGACTGTGACGTCTTCTTGCAACACCTTCAAGATGCCCACTGTAAACCACGTCCCTGCGCCAATTCCAGTGATTGGATTGGTTTTCAGTGCAATTCTTGAGGCCGCGACCATAGTTGTGTTGGTTACTTGTCTAGGTAAGAGCGATCCGTTGAAGCCTCTTGTGGGGTATTTAGCAAGATCATATCATATCATTGCTTTTCCCGTCCCGAAAACTGACAGGATTGCAGCGAGGCGGTTGATTCTACTCAAAGACAGGAATTGGAGAGAGATCCCTTTGGTACGGTGGTGTCAGTATTCTTCCAATTCTATTTCCGATAGGACCTAACTAATGCTGTATTAAAGTGATTTACGTAATCTACGTCGATTCTCTTATATTCATCATCGCTACGACAGTTTTGACTTGGGGCTTTGGTCTCAACCGAGATCTTACTATTTGTGCCACAGCAATTTACCTATGTCTCATCTGCTATATGTCTTCAAAGGTACTTTCCCTCGAAGATATAGGGATAGGAGGAATATTTGCTGATTCTGTACAACCCAGATTTTTATATATTATTTCCTGGTTGAGAAAGTGGTAAGGAGATACACTATCATAATGCAGAAGGATGCGATTTGCTAACGGAAGACAGTTTATTGTTCGCTCAGTAGCGCGTTCGAGGTTGAATTCAAAATTATACTGCTTCAATTGCTTTGGAATGCTTTTGCCATACGCCGTCATTGTCGTTTTCAACTTTCTTTATAAAATATCCTACTTCACACCTGGGGGCACATGTATTATCGGCATGGAATTTAAGGTCTTGATGCCCTTGATAATTTTCGACGCGGTTATCAACGTAAGTATCTTGGAGACGTTGTAAACGAATCCTGCTAATGCATTCTTTCTAGGCTTTCTTAACAGTACTATTCATTATTCCTCTGAGAGGTAAGCCACTTTTCCATTTCGGCCTTCCTGAGACTCTATCTAACATTTGGAATTAGGATTACATTCGTTCAAAACTAGCCAAGATCCAAGACTTCGAAATATAGCCTTTAGATCATTTGTTGGAGCCTGCGGAACCTTGACTTCAAGTGTTGTGAACCTTACCGTTCTAATGGTTCTTGAAGGACAAGCCGCGTGGGTCTGCCTGATCTGCTGCAATTCTGACAGTATGTCACCCATATTGGTATCCCATCATTTAAGTTGCAACCTAATATTCAATAGTTCTCTTCTCGGTTCTGATGCTCCACTGGGTTACCTCCAGAGATTCTCCGGTAAACTCCTCCCTCGATCAACACTCAGCGCGTCAAGGCTCTGGGCACCAACTTTCCTCTTTCAAAAGCAAATTAAAGTCACTGAGGATGTCTGCCGGGCTCGCCGAGAGTCAGAAGGGCGGGGGTTGGGTTCATACACCCAACAAGACCACCACCGTAATCGAATGCGGACGCACCAGTCCCGGGAGTGAAGATGAAAGCGACAAAGAGGGGATAAAAGTAGAGATCGGGCACAGCATTGTTGTTGAACGGGATGGGAAATCGATGAGCCGACCAGAAACAGCAATTGATTCGAACGATCCTAAGTTGTCACCAAGCGATAGTCGATATGGAAGCTCGTATAAGAGCAAATTCACATTCGAAGAGGAGAGAAGTGATCCCGCAGAGTCGGTAGTCCAGGTCCCAAGTCACAAAAGCACCGAGGGCTTGGTGGATAAAGACTTCAACTTCAAATTCCAGTTATAATGAAACAATACTTATACCATTTTGTAAATTAGGTGTTGGGGCGTCTATCTGGGGGTTTGGGTCGGAGCAAATAATACATGTATAGTAGGCATCAGAAATTCCAAATATGAATTTCTCCAAGTTGCTATTTGTTCGTGTGTTTGAAGATGGATGGCGATCAATTTCATCAAAGGTACGGCAGTTTTCAGTCAATCTCGCGGACTGATTATAACTTGCAAGTCAATAGATGAAGTGCCAATCCCTTACAATGACCCATCTCAGGTCCTGTTCTTGGCTCAATCAAGGAAGAAGGAGAAAAACGAAATAGAAACTGAAATTCCGCACGAAAAGTTTCACCTCACACACTGTCTGTGTTTACTGAAGTGAATCCACTCATACGTCGCTAAGATAAGATTACATACGATTAGGAGGAATCATGGTGAAACTTATTTGATTTTCAATTTAACCTTTACATATCCACACAGGCCGCTATGTGAGGCCACTTATGCATATAAAATTGATGCGCCGAGGATTTGTTGAAGGCCTGTTATCAGACAGTGAAAATCATAAGAAAGCTTTGACCAAAGGCTTTTTCATGCTTTTGATTAGTGCTTTTTAGCGTTAGCGATGACTCTGTTCTTGACTTCAATCTCTTCATCGTCCATGAGATAGACGGTATTATCGAGGGCACGAGTATTGAACTATTCTGTATTAGCAAAGGGGACAACGCTATAGGGCCATGAAGACTTACAATTTTGGGAGTAACGCTTCGTAAATCAGTGATTCCGGCTTGTGCTCCATCACTAACAATCTCGTTCTTCATGATTTGGATGAGCTTAGTGACGCCCTCGAGTCCGTAGCAATTGGCAAACATGAACCTAAAAAGCAACAAATGTTAGTGCTTGGCGTGATATTGGGGGTACCGAAGAGCACCGATTTCACTTACGGACGTCCCATTCCAACCATTTTTACGCCAAAAGCGAGAAGTTTAAGCACATCGGTACCGTATCTCACACCACTATCAGCCATGACATCAACCTTGGTGAACACCTCTGGAGCATTTTTGTAAATTTCATGCGCAATCTCGAGTGGCGATGGGCTGTGGTCAAGCTGTCTACCACCGTGGTTTGAGATGTAGATCGCAGGAGCTCCTTTCTCAATTGCTACAAGTGCATCATCAACGGTTGTAATCCCTTTTGGGATCACTGGAAGCTTGGTACGATTCTTTATTCTGTCGTAAAGATCCCACTATTATGTCGGTTAGAATAACCTTTGGGATAAGGACAAGATTGCGCCTACTGTAAGTGCTCCGGTAGCGGCATTTCTAATCGAAATACCAAATTAGTTTGGAATATTACAACTTGTTGGATTTTACATACGCATTGGTTGTATCATAACGAGCTGCACGGTGGCGAGTAGATGTAGCAGGTGCGTCGATTGTGAACACAAATGCTTTCGCGTTTTGTGCTTCAGCACGAGCAATCTGTTCCCAGATGACGGACTCATTCGAGTTTCCATAAATCTAGCGTGATCAGCATCAATACGTCTTTTTGTAAGGTGTAAGTAACGGCTAACTTGTTGGAAGGCAACTTGAGGCCCATTCATTGTGTCATTATGCTTTTGGGCGCCAAGCTCTTCGATAGACTTGGAGGCGTAAATTGAAGCCTAGACATATCTCGTCAGTGATATTATCAAATACCCAAAAAGTGGTGCTCGGAAAATGACTTACGGTGTAGAGAATGTTCTCACTGGCAGCAGCGTCGACAAAGTTTAACTCTGCCCTCTCGTTTCCGTAAACGCCACGAGCAGCTGGAGCTATGAATATTGGAGCACTGAAATTGTATCCCATGAAGGTTACACTGTCTTGATCAGTAAGCTACCCATTCGAGGCGGTGTGAGTGAACATACGGAAGTGTCTCGTTTAGTCTGGAGACATCGTTCAACATACGAGTTCTGAACTTGATTTTCGCCCATATATCAAGGTTGTTACGGTAACCTGTTGGCTATTAGGTCGTTACTGTTAGCAGCTTCAAGGCGACTTACTCCATTCTCCAGCTGCTGCTGTTCTATAAAATGCGTATTGCTGATCGCCCAGGTATGCCTCAGCAGCCCAGTCAAAGTCCGGAATCGCTCTCATGTCTTTTAAAAGAGGCAAGGAGTTTTCAGTGTAGTTTGTGGAAGCAAGGTAATTGACCAAGCCTGTATCTGGTTCTTCAAGCCACTATCTCAATATTAGTCCATTGCTTTCGCATTTTCTGAAAAAGTAGCGCGCAGCGTCAAGACCCCTCAGTAGCTCTCCAAGAAATGCGAGAGCAGAGGCAAATGCAGTGATTACTTACTGGCTCTGCTGCTAACACAGCCGAAACAAGCGAGCTGATAGTAATGAATGAGCGCATCGTAGAGGATAAAGTTGACAGCAAAAGAATGGTTACACAAGGGGACTTGAGGTGTAAAACACTTGAAGCTATCCCATGGAAGACAATGGAAAACAAGTTTTATATATCATGGTATTTCCAAGACTTGATCTCCGGTTTACTAGTACCATTCAATCCGACATGCTTGCTCACAAATCTTGGGTTACAATGATGCAGCG
The DNA here is from genome assembly GCA_900536445.1 of Hymenoscyphus occultus. Classification (NCBI taxonomy): domain Eukaryota; kingdom Fungi; phylum Ascomycota; class Leotiomycetes; order Helotiales; family Helotiaceae; genus Hymenoscyphus; species Hymenoscyphus occultus. The sequence goes on from UNPT01000121.1 coordinate 118,982, forward strand.
TACCTCACCTCATGTGCGGAGAGATCGCTTTAAGCATCGTCTTCCCCAATTCCTGGTAGGTTACCCCACCAATTTTGAGGACGGTCGAATGAAGTTGAAAGGTTATACAAGGCATAGCCCTGTTGGCTGCAGCTGCAAGTGCATACTGCTGCGTTAGGCGTACTCAGTTCATCTGATCTCCCACTTTTGGTTTAAATCGTAGGGACTAAAGGCGGAGATGGTACCTCAACTTAGATAGACTGCATCAGATAAAATCTCCAGAACCCCGGACCCCACAAATGATGGATTCTCCACCCATCCATCCCTTCTTCTCTCGTCGAAATTGTACCGCACGTTATAGATTAGCACAAATCTCTTATACGATATTTTCCACCATATATAACGAGAGAATTGCCATTAGAGGGATTTCGCACCGGTTTCTCGGACAGATTCCTTGCGGAAAATCGATAAAAAGTCGACACTTTTCCGACACTCAGGTGGGGCGTTGCTCTGCCAGATTTCACGCTTGCAGGGCTCAGGGGCCCCCTCGTCTATCACCTGTACCCCCCTTGCAAACCCACCTTTATTTATCTAACGTCGATAAACCCGACAAGGAAATGCCACTTTTTTTTAGAATGGCGAAAGTGAACTTCCCCTTGCGCAAGAGGAAGTTCACTTTCGCCGTTCTACAAGATTTTTTTGACATTGAAAATGTGAGTGCTTAGTCAGCGTCCTAGGAGCCTACCTCAAGCCCACTTCCACCCGTCCCGACCCACTACAAATAGCACTACGCTGTTTTAGGTGTGGATGGACGCCAAGTTATACTTCGTCCCAGGCGAAATAATTGTAGGTTTACTAGGGTGGCTAAGGTTGGCAATAGGGTAAAAACCCCTGAAAAACCTACAATTATTTTGCCTGGGACGAAGTAGCACTATGCAAAAAAACCCTAGCATAAATTTGCGACTTTTTCAGGGTTAGAATTGTCCCCACAAAAGGTGCGAAATCCGTCTATTGTTTATTGAATTTGAAGTATAGTTTCGGTTCTCGGTTCTGATATACACAGCAGGCGCCGAGCTAGCCGAAATACGAATGACGGAAATCGACCCGGAAAAATATCCTTCGAGGGGTGACAAGTGGGTCATTCATGACTACTGCTACCCAATTGCAGCAGATTGAAGCACAAGTCAAGTCATGCAGAGGGGTTGTGCCAAGACAAAATATGCCGATTTAGTACCCGTCTCTAAAAGGGTGAGAAAACACTCGCCAATTTGAGGCAGAGGTACACCACACCTACATAATGATTTTTCAATCCAACACATACAAATGAAATAGTAGAATAATATCTAATAATACATCATTTGTCTATCGCGGTCTCTATACTCTTGAAATCTATTTAGGTAGGTTTTATATATACTTTTGAATGAGTTTTTGGTCTAATTCCTGTGGGGTGGCCCTGTGCCGCAAATCAAAGTGTTTTTTCTCACCCTTAGAGCCTGTCACTTCCTGGTACTGTTTTTGCCTTACCGAAAAGACGAACAGGAACGAGAGGTTTGTAGTGGCATTTTCACCTCCATACGAGTACAACTCAAATCCGATATCGGTAATACCATCCAATCCCAGTTTTTGTGACTCGGAAATTTAAAAGGGACTCTAAAATCCTATCCGGGTTAAATCATAACAGGTGGATATTTACGATACTGTAATAGGCAGGCAATGTAGGTTAGGTAGGGGTGGGCAGGGGATACTCACTATAATAGGCAGGCAGTACACTCGCGCAGGAACACGGTACTAGAATCTGCACCCCGCATTTGTCGTTAAGGTAATTAATTGCGCCTACAAATCTGCACCTATGGTACATGGCCGTTTTTACCTCCGATTCCTCCGACTCCGCCCCGATTCCACTCCACCGAACGGCCATGCAGCAGTAGTGGTGGTAGGTGTAGGGGTCGGCAAAGAACGGCGAACGCGCGATTTTCATGAATACTATATTATACGAATTGAACTTAGGAATCTAAAAGAATTAGTGGACTATATGAACTGTGAATTGAACGCTTAAAATTAGTGAAATTTCAAACATGAAAGGTTCATATATATAGACACGTGATATACTTAGGGCTTCAGGTTTATAGGGAGGAAGTAGTAATAAGTAAAGCGTTTTAGAATCTCTTTTAGCTTTGTTTTACTTATCTTATAAGAATAATATATTTACTAACTATATCATAAAAATAAGAGGGGGTAATATATATTTAGTACTTAGGTAGACAACGTGACGTGACTATAAAAAGACCTTGCCTAATAGGTAGCCCTTTTGGCCCTAGAGGAAAAGGGTGATTTTTGTGGGTACCCGGACTTTTATAGCCCCTTTCCGCGAAAAATATACAACTATTCATGAATAAGTTCACGAAACGCTTATCAAATATTTACATGAATTAAATTATTAGATTTTAATATGAAAAGAACGCTGAACTTTGAAAAATTCAAAAATATACGACTAATTCATTGCTGAGCCCTAAGTAGGTGGATCGGGTGAGTCACGTGGGGAATCTACTACCAAAAACCTTTATAAAGAGGGTCGGAAATTGAGATAACATGTGGCTAAATCGAAATCGAGTTCAATATAACACTTCCTTAATGCTATGCTTGGAACCCTGCAATTCGAAGTGACTACATGAGACATTGGCTCTTGAAGTTGGCCCCAAAGGGAAGAGACAAACAATATTTGTTTGTTAACAAAATTGTCGTTCCACCTGACTTAAATTGCATGCAAGCATTCCTCATTAGGAGTTAGCATATATTTGTTTCACCAGTTCGTCCAAATTTGATACATATTGTAGCAACCCTCTGTATCCGCCGCCCTGAACTTTTCTATCCCACCCATAACCCTCTTCTCATCAACTTCCCAAAGCCCCAATCCTACTAGGTTGGCCCACGTCTCCAGCAAATTTCCAAGTTGTGGCCCATGGTGCGGAATGTAATGACAGTATCCTGGCTGATATAGGTCATTCTTACAACCAGCTGGTTGCGCGTCCATCTCTCCTTGTCTCTCGCCCATCAACGAATCATCCGTACGGCGGGCAAAACCATTTGCACCAATTTCAAATGGGAGAAAGAGACGACAGAAATCTTCGAAGACGTGATCGCCTTTGTCACAGTCTTCCATCCAGAGTCCGTAGTTCAGATTGTATTTTTCTTGGTATGGGTATCCGAAAAGCGGCTCCGAACACATCGTTTCTGAGATAAAGAGGGGCAAGGGCATAATAACTTCCGAGTAATCACATATTTCGGATTTTGGAAAGCCTTGAAATGGATGAGGTGAGTAGTCGCTGGGTAGAGGAAGACGTAGGCCCGGGACGACGAACTTGATGTTCGTTGGTTGACGGACTTTCATTAGGAATCTGCGGACGAACCCCTCGGGTATTTCAGCACGGTCAAGAACTTCCTGTGATAAGAGCCCAGTCTGGAGGTTTTCTTTTCTTTGGCAGCACATGCCTCGAGCATTCTCGCTTGCTCGTCTGCGCTGTCCCAGACTTGAAGGGTCGGATCTTCGAGCAAGCATTCGACTAACGTGATTAGTCGATTGAAACTGGGGACGGCGAAAGCTAAATCATATTCGCTGTATGAACAGAGGCGCCAAGGTGGGCTTCCACCCTCGGGCAAAACTACAGCCTTTCCAGTGTCAATCATGCCTAGCCAAGCAGTTAAGATAACTTCGAGAGGATCCAAAACAATGCGACCTTTAGTGACGATACAGTGATCATGTATACTAGTACAAAATATTGCATCATTAGCTCCTAGATCGAAGCTGGAGTCTTATTAGCCATGAATGAGGAGCTGGAAATAGTTTCTATACTTTAAAACCATCTAGATGACTACCAATGTTCAAATTAGTCATTTGATACAATCTCACGGCATCGTGTTCTTCATTATCCCATGATTCGTTGAAGAACTCGCTAGGCCAAGTCAGCCCCGAAGCGTAATAGAAGAAATTATCATGCAGTGTCTCGTCGCAGGCTGATTGAAGAAATAGCTTCAGAGAAGGCGTCCGCCTCGTCCACTCTTCTTCAAGAGTCTCATCGGTGATGTGTCTATCCCACCATGTCTTTCCCAGCGTATTTGCGAGGACCTTGCCGCTGCCTGTCGAGACAAGTTCAACGATTAGATTATGCAAAGCAGCACAACGTTCCCAGTCCATACCATCTACCTTGCGGACCGGAAATTCGTCGGTAACTCGCCATGTGAGTTGATCGTTTATCGTCCATTCGTCACGTTACAAAAGGAGGCTTATTGTTGAATTCTTATATTGCTGGCTGGCTTTAAATACTTGGACTTCTCACATATTATAGACTAATCAGAAGGCTCCATTTAGTATATTATAAAGAAGTATTAGCATCCTAGGCCTCGCTACCTATAAAGGTGCATAACTAACTAAAGGCGACACTATCTCGAGGGGTATGGAGGCGGGTCAAAAGAGCTAATAATCGTACCATAAGAAACGATAATTGCAGTGTTATTAATAGAGGAGTATACTTGTATGTAGGATATTTATCCCACCGAGTTGCTTAGTAAGCACTCCTTTATTTACAATAAACCACTACTATTTACCGTCTATTCGTCACGTTATAAAAGGAGGCTTATTATTAAATTCTTATATAGCAGGATTTATAGTAAATAAGACTAAAGGCTTAGTAAGCTACTTATATAGTAGAATATATTCTACCCTACTACTATATACCTTTAATACTACTACTAATATCTACTATATCATTAGCTATTGTGACGACACGTACGATATGTTGCCCGTGGGCGTCCAAGGTGTAGGTTATGGAATCGTAGAACTGTCTATTCGAAGATTCTAAGCTGAGGAGAAGAGGAGAGCTCGAGAGAGCTCGAGTCTAAGTACATGGTGTGGGTCGCTGAGCGACGCCACGTGATACAAGTGGCACGTGATGGTCAGGACCGTCACAGCTATACTTTTATAAGCTCTTTTATAGAGGTAGTAGTAGTTACTCTATTTCCGCTCTCTTTATATACGATAATTATTCTTATATAATAATACTATATCCTAGGAATAAATATATTTAGGTATAAGGTAAATATATAATTTTAGCTCCTCTTTTAAGCTCGATCCTTAAGTACTAACGTACTCTACGAACTAGTATTAGTATAGTAGATATAGGTTAGAATAATAGATAGATATTCTAGGTTCGCTAGGTAAAGAGGGCTCTCTAGGTATAGTTTTAGCCTAAAAAGAAGTTTTCTTATATTTATTATATAAATATAAAAAGGGTAGATATTTATAGGGTAGGCGCTAGATATAGGCGCTAGATATAGGCGGTATAGATTAGATAGTAGATATACCTACTAGATAAGAGAGTTTTATAAAAATAGTTCTTTCTTTTCTCCTTTTTTATTTTATTCTTAGTTTTTTTTTTCTTTTTTCCTTTTATTTTTTTTATAGCTACTTCCTTTCGCGCTATACTACTTAATACGGCCGAGAGTACTTATTCTTCGCTTTCTACTATATATATAAGCGAATTATAAGTACTTAAAGCTAGCTAGTAATATAAAAGAAAACTAATAATAAGCCTTATTTAATATAAAGTATACTAACTAATAAGTAAATACAAATAGTAGGATTTATAATAAATAAAGATAAAAGCTTAGTAAGCTACTTATAAAATATAATATATCCTACCCTACTACTATTATATACCTTTAATACTACTACTAATATCTATTATATTATTAGCTATACTTTTATAAGCTCTTTTATCTTACTTATATTTCCTTTACTAGAGGGCTTACCTTATACCTTATAATTTAGAAGGGTTTTTAGACCGAGTTCGTTATATTTCTATACTTCTTTATTTATTTAGCTAAAGTTATTATTCTATTCTATACTTTATATTTTACTAGATAGAGCTATTAGTTTATAATATAGTTAAAGTCTAAGTAATTAGTATATAACTTTTTATTAGAACTTTATATTCTTTCTTTTATAGGCTAGGTACTTATTTATCCTACCTATATTCCCCTTACTAGAGGGCTTACCTTATACCTTATAATTTAGAAGGGTTTTAGGCCTTTTACTTTATATTTTACTAGATAGAATCTTTTAATTAGTCTATAATATAGTTGTGACGACATGCACAGCTGATGGACCGCACACGAATGCACGACTACGCCAGGTGTAAGTTTGGCACTGTGGAACTGTCTATTCGAAGATTCTAAGCTGAGGAGAAGAGGAGAGCTCGAGAGAGCTCGAGTCTACATACATGGTGTGTGTGTGTGTGTGTCTATTTAACGTCTTAGCGGGCACGTGTGTGACACGTGTCCTTCAGTCCCCGTTGGGGCAAAAGACGCCAGGGGGGGTAGGCCCCTGGTTTCCTGTCTAGCTAGCTAGTTTA